>JAZHYW010038596.1:0-20606 GCA_037355805.1 Ixodes ricinus | reverse complement strand
CACCCAGGCGAAAATCAGTCCACTTCCAGCTGGATTATGGAACTGGTAATGAGGCAGTCCAGCTGGACTCCAGCTGGGTCCAGCTGGAATCCAGCTGGACCACCTCATTTCCAGTTCCATAATCCAGCTAGAAGTAGACTGATTTTTGCCTGGGCAGCTTCCGCTGCAACGCTCCGGGTCGCTTCTCAGCCACTTATTAAGCCTTGTTCACACAGACCCGTTTTCTACGTTACGTTATGAAAAGTCACCGGGAAATCTGTGCTTCGTATTAAGCGTGGCTACCCATTCAAGGAGATAGCCTGGCACGCGACATTCGAGACACGAATGCTTCAGTGACGACGAGTTAGGACGATGAGTAACCGTGCCAAGCCAACCAAGGACACAAGGCTCGTCGTAACGTAACGAAAGGACTAGTTGAGCTCGATTCAACTTTTCACACAGCACCGTTTTCTTACGTTACGTCTAAGTCACCGAAACACCTTTTCTGCAAGGGCGCCGCCATCTTGAATTGACGTCACTTCCAGTATGGGCGAAAACATTGTTGTGCCTTTGCCACGCCAATAGAAGGCATTTAGGATATAAGCGTAACCGTCACACTTTCTCGTTTTGCCTCCCCTTTATTTTTTTACTATTTGCGGGTTGAAACGTTTGATTATTTTTTCGTCGCCCATACCGGATATGACTATTAGGTGGCTGGGGACGAGAGTATACAGAAAAGGTCTATACTTCCTCGAATCGGTACCACTCTTAAAATTCGAAGCATAAATTTCCTGGTGACTTTTCGCTGTGTGAACGAGCCTTAAGCGTTGAGGTGCTGGTATTTTCATGGAATCACATCTTGAACGTTCCATATTTTGCGACTCCCATATGCCTGCTTCCTGTGCCTTCGGAAACAGGTTAGAGAACGGCAAGACTCTTCCGCTTCCCGTCAGGCAAGAACGCTAATGTGAAGTCGAGGAGTGCTTGCCTTGCCATTATAAAACGAAAGGATTCCAAGCCCACTGTACGAAGCAAGCTGTGTGAGGTGAAGTCGCCTTCGCCAGCCGATCAGGCTGCTTCGACTGAAGCGTGGTTCGGCACGAACGATTCTTGGAAGAATCGTTCGTGCTTTTGATAAAAGCTTTATTATATTGCAGTGCTTATTATTAAAAAACTGCTTCGACTCTAACGGAGCGTAAAAAAAAATGGAGTAGCTTCGCATGCAAAATTCGAAGCACAAATGTCCGAGTGACTCACAACGCAATTTAAGCAAATTTAAGTCTTGTGTAAATGAACACAAATTGCCATTTAAGTTTTTTCTTTTTTTTTTTTACATTGCTGTTTTTTTTTTTTTGTGGTACAAAAACCATGAATGAAGCTTCAAAATGCGTGGTATTAGAGAGTTTTAGAATAGCGTAAAGACCCTTGCGTCAGCACTGCGTACAACGCACGCTAGCTGTCGACGTAACGTTACGAGCGCGTTGAACGCGCACTTTTATCTGCAGTTAAGTATAAAAATCTGCAGTTTAGGTCACAGTTGTTCGCGGAGGCATGTTTGGGGATTTTTACAAAGATTGGAGCAACGAATAATGAATATTAGTTATAATGTCGTTTTACCTACTTGCATATATATCGCGCTAAACAATGTAGACGCTCTCTTTTGAATACTTTGAGATTGAGAGTGAATCAAAAACGCCACACACGACAATTGTCAAAACCTCGTCGTTCTTTCCCGCTTCTTTGAATGATTTTTTTTTCCTCAGAAACTAAACATGTCAGGACATTAAAATAAAAAGGATTGTTCTTCTTGGAACATGCGCCACAAAATATAAAAAATTTGAAGCTAAAATAAAAATACGATTGCACCTCGTTGCCTGAATCCAAATGAAACCGCCCACATAGTATATAGTGTATATACATATACATAAACAGGGTGCTTCACGAAAGGTGGACAAATTCAGTATTGCGAAAACTACGCGTCGCACCAAAAAAAGGCTTGTGTCGTTTTGGTCCTGGGCCAGGGGCCTATTTAGGAAAATTATTAAAGTCCGGGATAATTAGGCTGTAAATTATTTTTGCGTAATTAACTTTTTAAGATTGGGCTTAAGGGCATGGTTTCAATTAGAAAATTGCTCAGCATCATCAAAAAACACTAAATCAACAAATAGCAGAACGATAGAAGGCACGCGCAGCATTTTACGGCTTTCTGAAAAACCGTACAAATTCGACGGGTTTTTAAGTTTCGGTTTGTTATCGGAGCGCATCTCAGCCCCGGCGGCACCGCGTCCCGTGGAGAGATAGTGCAACCAGCCTCCGCTGCGTCGCGTGATGACAGCGCATTAATTATCTTTATCTTCGCTGTTTTTGCTATCTTTCCTGGGGGCGCAGAAGGGTGTGCCTGTTTCGATGACTTCGTCTGCGACTCGAGCCCGCAATTTGCCGCTTTCGACGAGCATTGCTTCGTTTGGTTCCCTTTCCCGATTCGGATGTGACGATACCGGATAGAGTCCGGCAGACAAGCTGCCCGACATCTTGGAGCTCGGGCAAAAATTACGCCGGCAAACTGCCGGCTTACGCCTGAAAAGCGCTACCCAAACTGCCTGCATTCGCCAGCCTTTGACCACGCGAACGCCCTTCACGAAGACATGGCAAAATATCTTGCCGGAAAATGACCACCTAAATTCGGCATTAATTACACCCGAATCAGCTTGATTTGAAGTTGAATAAAGTGCGTGAATATACTCCAAAAGTCGTGTACATGTGAACATATACACGCGCATTTACATTAATAATGGTGTATGAAGACGTTCCAGTGCATAACAGAAGGTATAAATCTCTTTATCGGTTTCGTTTCACCGACTGATATAAGTAAAGCACGCCACAAAATGGTGGACAATGGAATTTCGAATTTGGCGTTTCCTGTTCAAACATGATTGCAGATGCACCTCGATTGGAGATGCTCGGGGTTGCTTTCGACCGGTGGTTCCACACGTATTTCTTTTTCTGAATGATCAAAACAATCGATGAACTAGACATATGCCGCTGGATAAGAGAAAGTTGTTCCTGAAGGGGTAAACGCCGCAAGCTTTCTCTCCAACACCCGATAACCGGGTCAGGAAATTGCACGGTCCGACGGAAGTCGGTGAGGACAATGTGTCTTGTCACCAGTCCTCTAGTCAATTAGTGTCAATTTAGCCATAACCTCGCGTGGCCATTAGACCAAGGCCACCCGCATAGACACGAAGAAGGCAGGTGTATCATTACCCGCGAAAGGCCACAGAAATGGTGCCAATCCGTATCGCGGCTTTCAGACAAAATGCGCAAGATTGCCTACTTGATTTGGGGAGAGGTCACAAAATCGACGCACTCAGCATTGAGGCATTGACACATTCTTTTTCATTTGCTGAACCAAGGATTGGACGTGAGTGTTCAGACAGCGTAATGTCGGTCTGCTTCGGAAATATACTGGTTCACGCCGTAAATGAGACTAAATTGGCGTGTGTGTGTGTGTGTGTGTTACATTCATTCAGCCATCCTAAGGCTTGTTAATACGGTTGCGTCGACTGCGTTACGCTGAGTTGTCCCGCAGAGCGCCTTCCTATATTGGCTCGTCGTACATAAGGGTTACCATAGCAACAGCTCAGCGCCTATTTCTTTGTGTAGACGTGGTCTGTTTCATAACAGCAGCGCACAAACACCCGTCTTTTGTCTGTAAACGCAAGCAATTTTAAAACGAATAAAACGATTCCCCCATACCAACTGGTAGTTGCGTGAGCACAGTGCCACCCGTTGCTTTCAGTGTAATTGTTTTTACAGCTCATTTAATATTCCATACATCACTAACATTGTTTTATATTATCACCATGTGTGCGTTTTCTTATGTCCACTTTAGTTTGATTTAACTATGCATTTCAGTGAGGATAGTTTGTTATACCTTGCCTTGAAATTGCCATCCTTCACCCCACAAATGTTTTCAAATATCCGTTCCTTAGTTCCTTATACATCTGACATCAAGATATTCCGCATCCCATCAAATAATCATGAATGAAGAAATATTGACTATTTTATTTATTTCAGCATTTTCTACCCCACAAACTTTCCTCCCGAAAAGTCCGTGCTCCCCCTTGCTCCGTGCCGAGTGCAAGACCGACTGTGTGAGAGCGAGCGGGCCCAATGCGGACACCGGGGAGAGAGAGAGAGGGGGAGTCGTCAATATGTTTTACACAATTTTTTTTTCGCGTGCCCCAATTAGGTTTAAAAAAAATTTATTTTCAGTGGCTTTTTAAAAATCTCTGCCAATCTTGTTTCGTTTTTTCCCCTTTTTTTCTCTTCTTTTCATACCCTAGTTCTCTTCTTTGGTCTCTACAATATTTACGTGTAGTTCACTGAACTTCTACTTCCTACAATTCTTTTTCAAAACAAGCCATTTGGAAAATTTAACCTTTTCTCCGCTAAAACACAGGCTGCTGCCGCGGTAGTGCAGGCATTGTTTGGTGTAGCATACTGCCAATCGTAGCAGACGATACTTTCGCCCTTGCACCGAGCTTCGCTCGGCTGCCGTACGTGACGTCATGATTTGTACCATATGGCCAACGTTAAACGTAGCACATGACAACGTTTTGCCACATGGTAAAAGTATGTAGTGACGACATAGTAGAGGCTGCGATTCCGCAGTGGCAAGGTGACATATTCTTTGTCACTTGTGCCTAGATAAACAATATGAAAAATACAAATTTCAAATTCTTTCAACATCAAAATCGTTGCTTCACTGCCCTTTTAAATGAAGACTGCACACACAATATTACGCTTTTGTTGGGAAGAAATTACATAGAATATGGACATGATGGGTGTAACAGCTTCAAAAAACGCTTCTACCAACTCGCCCAGTTCAAAACCTCGTTGCGTAGAACCGTTTATTATTAACTAGGAATATATAATTACCTTGAATTCAAATTCCTTGGAATCGAGTAGAGTTGCCCTTTAAAAAGCATGTCATGCTTTAAAAAGTGGGCTTAGTTGGAGGCCTATCGTGCGATTGATAAACTTTGTGAAACGATCTGCCTTTTTAGAAATAACTGGCAACAACTGGCAGGGATTGGAGGATTCCGAGGATGAAATACAGTCTAAGCTCGTTATAACAGACCTTGATTTTGACCAAGATTTCGGTCTGTTGTAAAAGGAGTATGTTGTATGCAGATATGAAGTTGAGTCAATGGTGCACAGAGAAAAACCAACCGAACTTCACAGATTGGTATGTTATACCCAAATGTCTGTTGTAACCAGGGAAAGGAGTGAGAGGAAGTGCCCTCGAACAAACTAGGGGACAAAAGATAAGCCACAATAGGAACAAGATTTTGGGAGAGCCTAATCTAGGTCACTGCAGCAGGATCCTGCAGCCTTGGTCGACGGAGTGCCCATGCTCACTTGAGTATGTGATCATGCATTTTCATTCGAGAACCTCCTTAACTCCTTAACGCAACGCTATGTGTGGGGGAGGACATAACAAAAACATTTGAAAAAGCACTGCTAAATCATTGTCAACGAAGTCAGCTATATCTCACAGTGAAGTAATGGCAGTTTTATAAAAGTTAGAGATATTCATAATAAACTACTTCTTGTGCACTGGTAATTCCAATGGACCTTTTTCAAGAAGGGTACTGCACACGCGCAGGCCTTCATCTCGCAGTGGCAAAAGCTCTAACTTCAATTGGCGTCCGGAAGAATGGTTGCACTACCTCTCCTGCCTCTGCTGCGACTTGGATCAGCCGCAAAGAAGGCAGGAAAGATATTGCAGCTCCCATTCCATCCACCTACCGTAGTTGGAGTTTTAGCCATTTGGCGGTGTCTCTCTGTGGAAAAGGTCCATTATAATTACCTACTTTTGAAGGAAAGTCATTGTAATTAAATTATGTTTCAAAACTAATTTGCTCAAATATGAAGACAAAGCAGAGTGAATGTGGTGTAAATGTCGAGCATGTGAATGTTCACAAAGAACAGGGTAAAACAGCACAACATTACAGCTAATGAATGGACAACTGACCATACATCCACATTGTGCTCTCTTTGCGAAATAAAAGTTTATTTTCACGAGCGGGGGCCAAGCGCAGAGAGCGAAGCAAGTTTGTTATTAAATCGAGATTCAAAATACAACATGACACATTTTTCGAAAGATGTTCAAAACATCTCAACTTTGTCGGATGGCCATTTATGCTCTTCTTGTCGTGTCTTCATGTCACAAAGCTTTCTGAGCCACTTAGAGGGTCATTAGCTTCCGTGATGATGCAAATGCAAGATCTTGTAGATGGGCATGTTTGTAGCACATTTTGTTTTTGTTCTTATCCCCAAGTTATAGCGGGGGGTGCTTCAGCAAGTCATCTGCATTCTCATACTTCACATACATTGTTCATTTACTATTCACCAAACAATCGAACAGCAACATGTCAACAAAGGTAAAATTTTCATCCGTTAAATGCATATCAGGAAAAAGATCTCTCTGAGCAGAAGGCAGGTTGGAAGACAATGAAATTTAAATTACTGCGCATGAATCCGAGTACCTATGGCTACAAGGAAAGCTGGAGAGATCCCGCTCGGAAGAAGGCACAAGAGCAGTAAACAGTAACATACAGGTCTTCAACTGAGCTCAAAAGGCCAAAACACTCAAAACACAAAACACACAAAAGAACAACAACAGAACCGTACGAAAAAGACATTCTGTGGCCTTGTGCTGTCAGAATTGCAGGGGATGAAATCCCGCTGCTATTCTGAAAAATAGCAATGCTGTAAATTTATGCGTAAAGGGTTTCAAAAATTGATAAAAGTGTGAAATGTATAATAGGTAACATGTAAAAAGGCATGTCTAAAGTAAATGACTAGCATATTCTTACACTCTGGCACAGGGAGGTATGGAGAAGCACTGAGAGGACAGCAAAGCCTGCTTGTAGAAAAAGTACCAGGACCGACGCCAGTGCCGGCACCAACAGGACAGCGCAGAGTGATAGATTCACAAAAACGTAGAGCAGCGGTAGTAAAGGCAGTAGAACAGCATCAATGCACCATCAAAATTGCACGTTCTTTTAAAGTGAACTTTAAGCATGGCACTACTGATATGGGCACACCTCCAACCTCATAGTTCACCCTTAAGTGACTTACAGTGCACTGCCGTCACTACTGCAAAGACGGCTCTCCCCAACACTACACAGTGGGTTTGAGCCCTGTGTCGGTAAAGCGATGAGTAATACTAAGCTTTGACCAGCGTCACACAAATATGATATTCCAGCATTCGGTCAAGAGTTCTACGTTACCATATTGGTAGCAGTACAGGCGGTAGATACAGCAATGGCCTTATTAAAAATAGCATAAAAACAATTCTTGTGTGGACGCAGTTAAGGCACTAACGTTGGTATCCAAACAGGGTCACACAACTACCTTAACCAGCGGTATTTGAGAGAGCAAGAGCGTTCTCAAAACATTGGTCCACTATCACTTCGGAACGTACAGTATTGCTCAAAGTCAAATTAACCCACGGTATTACCAGCAAGAACAAACCATAGCAGGCAAAAGAAAAAAACTGGCAATAATACCTGGAAAGCATCTGTAATAAGCAGTCATGGGTAGTAAAGCGTTACCCTAGCTTGGTTACTTTGTTTTGTAACTCTACCTCTTCAAAATTGTGACTTGTTACTGCAGTTCTATTACCTTTTCCCAAGCAACGACGAGAGTGACAAAGTTACCTTTGTCATTACTTTTAACAGTTTGTTCAGCATTAAGTACATCATTGAGCAAGTACAACCAAGGCATTTTGTGCACTTTCCCCATTATGTTTCCTGACATTTGGATTGTCATGTTTGCCTTGTGGCAACTTGCAGCAACTTCACTTGCAGCTTCTCTAAATAAGCTTTGAAAGAGGAGGGGGGGACATTTTTTTACATTTTTAAATTTGTAGTTTTATGGAAAAGTGACTTAAAAGTAACACCGTTACTTTTTAAAAGTACCATAAAATCCCAAGAGGAAGTGCCCACTCAAAATTTGGCGCACCTTAGGTCGACATTATGTAAAGACATGTCCTTTGTGTATCTTCCCATGTTACAAAAATTGAGGGGTGGCCACTTGTCGTAGCACAAGCGGACGTTTGGTGTTTTATGGTAGCTGCTGCCACCAATTACTTTTTCGTTGTTGTTACTGTAACGGTAACATCTGAAAGTAACTGTAACTGTAACAAATTACTTTTTGAAAGTAAGTTACCTAAGACTGCAAATAAGGCACGTTCGGGCGAGAGGCGGTAGCTGGCGCGGGACGCCATAAAGCTGGCCCATCAGCGCCTGAAGTTTCGCGCGAGGAGATCGAGATGATTCTCCGCGATGAGCGCGGCGAGCGTCTGCTCTGAGCCGACACTGTTCCACTTGCTTCCCAGGCACATCTCGTACTGCGTACGCGGAAGACTCGGGCTGCATTCTACGGGGTGAAAGACGTGGACAAGGCCCGGGTCGGGTGCACGGACCACCGTAAGGTTGGAGGCGACCACGCGGTCGTACAGGTCCACGTCCTCCTTGCCCCAGCCACGGATCGTCACGTCGAGCCCCCCGACTGCTGCCAGGTCGGATCTACAGATGGCCACAATCCCAAACCCGAACTGCCGCCAGTAGCCCTCTCCCGGCGCAACACGCGGTTCCATCGCGACGCGATGTTTCGTCACGCCTCCAACGTACGCGGGGTCGTACTGGCTGAAGATGACGGGGAAGTAGGCGCTGCGGCCGCAGGTGACGTGACTGCGGATGCGCCGCAGCACCCCAGCGTCGAAAACCATGTCCACGTCGACGAAAAGAGTAGCTCTTCCGCGCTGAATCGCGAGGCCCCCAGCTCGAGGGCCGCCGCCCTCGAGAACTCTCCGCTTCCGGGGACAAACTCGACCCTTCCGCGGTCGTAGTCGACGCCCAGAACCTCCTCCGCGACGAGGGTGCCTTCCAGGTCGTCCGCTTCCGTCTGGTGGCGGAACTGCACGACGAGCAGCGTGCAGGCGTCGTCCCCTTCCAGGCAGACGGCGCGGAACGTGCGGAGAAACCGCTCGAAGGTGGCCCGTCTGCCGCAGAGTGGGAGGACGAAGCGGACGACCGGGCGGCGCGTCCTTTGCGAGGCTACCTCACGGATGCGGAGCTGGGAGAACGGCTGCTGGATGTAGGCGTGGCGCCGCACGGGGAGGGTCATCTTGCGGCCCCGATACTTGCGGTAGGTAAGGAGCAAGTCCAGCACATAGTCCGCGCCGTGCAGCGGGTCTAGCCGATGGTAGCCGTACAGGACGTCCTTGAACTCTATGACCCTCCCGCGCTGCTTGGAGTAGCGGTTGGTCAGCTCCATCAGGTCGCTGATGACGTTGTTGATGCTCACCTCGTGGAAGGTCTCCATCCGCCGGCGGGGATTGGTCACCTGCAGGCATTGGCTGTGTCAGACACCTTCCCTGGAGCTCCCCTTGCCTCCTTCATCCAATGCAAATGCAGTGCAATCTGTTCTTCGATTCCTCTAGGTGTGCCAAAAAAACTTGCAATCATAGAAAACATCTTGCAGAGAATAGTAACTGTCATGTTGAAGAAAGCCATTTCACAGTGCTCTGGAACCAACAGGGGCAGAACTATCTCTAGGTGGTCGATAAAAATTTCTTGCTTTCGGCGTTTACTTCAGGCAGAGCTCGGCACTACCAATTGGAGTTAATATCATTGACATAAAGTCGCCACTGAACGTTGTTCCCACTGCATGGGTGATTTAAGTACAAAAAGTTTTATTGGAATACCAAAACTTTCCTGACTGCACATCTTGGAAATGGCAGCATTATCATTTCTGGATTTTATGTGCCCATCATCTCTAGCTTACTTGCACCCCCTGTGAAAGTACTAAAGTAAAATTACCATAAATTCCATTGCTAACCACTCAAGGAGCGAAAGCATGCAGGCGAGCTGGCTAGGAAACATTGTAGTCTGAACCCTGAGGCCAGGAGAAATAAAATAACAGACAAGTAGACACAAAATCTCAGAACCTTGCGTCAACTTCTTCGTTATTTTATTTCTCCTTGTCTCTGGGTTTATATTATGAACAAACCCTTCCACTACTTTTTGACAGTTCTCTCTTCCACACAAACCTTTTGGGAGTTTTGAGGCAAAAACGAATACAGAGTCACAGTTCTGTGCAATCAGTGTGCTGCATGCTTTCCCCCACCATCCGACGAGAGCTTCTTGGCACCTCACGCGGCGTCATTTGAAGGTGCGATTGTCACGGCTTGTCGGCGATATCGCACGAATAATCATAAAGGAATCGGCAGGTTAATGGTACGTCCTTGTCGGTCCCGACTCGAAAAGCAGTAAATATCACCGTACTGAGCGTCATTCAGACTCTCGTCCGACAGCCAAAGCCTCGTTGTCACACTACGAAGGCCCCCACCTGGTCTGAGTAGAGGCTCTTCGAGAAGAAGTCCCAGGTGAGCAAATCCTGGATCTCTCCCGGAAAGAACTTGGTGAGTGAGGGCATCTCGGAGAGGGAAGAGGAACCGTTGACAATCCCGGAGCACCAGGGCGATTGGATCTGGAGTCGGGGGAGACGCTCGTCATCAGGGCCAGCATCACAGAAAACACAAGACAGGCAGAAATACAATGGCGCAAGGTCGTCTCGCCGCAATTTCGGGCATCCCGAAGCCGGCTACAAACGGGAAAAGCTGTAGAGTGTACAGGGATAAAGGGGCAAACCGTTCGATGGTGGAAGCAAGCAAGCCTTCAGACCAAGTCTAATCAGGCACCAAATGATACTTCTACCGTCGGAGAACCCCAGCGGACATTCTCCCACTCTGCTTTCCGCTGGAGGTCACTACCGCTGTTTGGACTCGGGACTTCTGGAGGAAACCGATACGTTTAGATTTTTGGCAACGAAAACTAGGAATGGGGCTGTCACATTCAAAGGGCCTCCAACACCTCGCCACATTTGTAACATTTTCTGTCACAGAGGCGGGACGACCTGCCCGAGGCCAGAGTTGCCGCTCCGGGAAAGTTGAAATACCCTTTCTTCCCCGTAGCGACGACTGAGCCCTCCTAGACGAGGATATTGCGGCATCTCTACGACGTCCTCCGCGGAGGCCGGGGCATGGATCGGGTACAGGTGCTGCACCGGCGTTCGGCTCAAACTTGCATCTTCGCTGACTAAACTGTCCGATGGCGACGCGGCGTTCCCGTCCTATCTGCGCCCCGCACGGGGGTGGGCAACCTAGAAGGTGTCACAACTTCGTCGCCCAGGGGGCATTGGCTGCATCGCTCCATCTGCAGTGTTGCCAACTCAAAACGTAAAATCCTGCAATAGAAATCCGTTAAATTTTAAGGAAATTAAATTGGCAAAACTGGTCACCTGCGCGGGCGTGGCGCATCCCCCGTAGGCCTGGGCGGCCCAGCGCATCTCCCTGAGCAGCTGCAGAGAGCGCTGGCGCAGCTCCTGGGCCCGGAAGCCCCCGGAGTAGGCGTGGATCTTGTACATCTCCCGGGGTCCTTGACCGGGTGCAGCGTCAGGGACCGGTGCACCTCCCCGCCGCCGCACCCGCCCTTCAGCGCCACCTCCCCGAAGAAGTTGTGGTAGAAGATGGTCTGCATCTGCGGAGACCGGTCGAGGGCATCGTGACCCCGTGTATAGACGGCTCGTCGTTCGTTTGGAGTTGTTCGCCAGAAAAGATCGGATGAGAGGAAGGCAGGGGTGAATCAAACATGGCGCGACTTTCTACATTTGACCGAATGCCCGCATTCGTGCCCTAGCGTTCACTGATAAACAATCCACAGAAAACATGACTCGTGCAGTTGTGGGGTTGTGTTGCTCGTCTCCTCTGTTTTCCATGCACACGCATCTTTCTTTAGCTATGCTTTCCCCAAATTCTTCTTTGGTCAAAAGTTACGCTACGTCTGTACTCCGAGAATGTTAAGTGACTCTAGCTATGCTACTATGCGTGACTTGCGTCGATGTAGCATCAGGTACCATTGCGGTAGTCTAGCTATACCATTTGGAAACGGCAAATTTGTTCTGCTCTCCAAGAATGGGGCACTAACCTCCCATTTGTATGGGACGTTAGCGTCCTCCCACTTATAATTGTATGGTTCCCAAATCGTTAGAAATAAAATGACTGATGGTCTACGAAAAAGCTCAGACTAAATCTTCCGAGCACGCAGGTCGAAGAGAGCATGCAAAATATTATTGCTTTGCGAATCTTAAAGGGGCCCTGCCAGGACTTTTTACTACTTTTTAATTTGCACCGAACCTCAGCGCACTGAACGTAGTAACTTAATGAAACTTTTCTTTTCTCGAATTTCGCTTTATTTTAAAAGTTATAGGCAAATCAAAATTACAAGAACAAGCAAAAAATAATCTCCTTCATGACGTCCTTGGTTGCTTGAGCGGCCGTGAACTAGAGGAGGGGTAGTGAGCTCAGCGAGCACTCACGGCTGCCGCACTCCGTGTCGACGGCGCGAGAGGGCGCCACTAAAGCATGTTCTGGATAGGCTGTATGCAGCGGGCAGCCAGAGCGGCTCTCATTGCACTTGCTGCACGATTAAACACTAATTCGGCATGACACTTCATTGGCCACAAACGACAGCAAACACGGGGTAAAGATCAGTTCAGAATGGGAGCCACTTCGCGCTGCCATACCGCGAAACGACCAAACCGCACGACAAAGCTGCTCTCCGAAGGCCTTCCAGAACGCTCGGAGCCGGTCGGGTCCTCCTGTCCATACGACCGCAGCGCCGCCGCGTACATCCGGGACCTGTCCGTGTCGGCGCCTGATCCCACTACTCCTTTCTAGTATGCGCCGCCTTTTCCACCGCTTGGTGGCGGGTATATCGACGGGTCATTTCTTGTTTTCGTACTTTATAAACTGCATTTGTTTCTTTTCTGATCTAAAATACTGAACAAAAACTACTTTTATAAATAATTGAAACGGTTCACGCCACTTATATTTTGTATTTCGACTAAAAAGAAGCTTTTAGCGGCTCTGACCAGTAGTAAGCCCAGGACCAAAGACGTCACATTTCGCGCGCTTTCGGTACCGCGGGTTGCCCCCGTCGGTGGAGGAGGTTTCCACGTCGTCCGGTTAAAATATGATGCACTGATATTTAGTTACTCTCTCCGTGCCCGCTGGCTTGCCCAAACCCCAAGAGACAGTGGAAACCATAAAAAGGTAGACGCTTAAATATGATTGCAGGGCCCTTTAAGGACTTTTGGTGCTTTGCCCCAATTTTCTGAAATTGCCAGGCAGCTTAATCCTAGAATTTTCCAGGGTTTTTCCCTTCGGAAGCCACTCCAAACTAAAATGTTGCTCGAAATACACTGAAAAAAGAAAAAAAAAAGGGATTCCGCGTTTTTTTAGTTTATTTTTCGTAAAATTATTTTAGGGTGTTTTTTGGAGTTCATTCCTTGCCCCACATTTAAAGTTTTTCAGCGTTCATTTTTTTCTACACTTAAATTTTTTGGAAGCTTTGAGTTCACTATGTATTGCTGTGTTCCCAATTTAAAATTCAAAGAAAAATACCCAGACATAAAACTGCACTAAGTTTACTAGAACTCACTCATATCAAATAATGTTTCTCCAATTGGCTTAGGCATTGCCGCCCCTGCCATTCATACGACTAATTGTCCTAAACTTTAAGAAATGTTTCCTTCAATAAATGTTGATACTATAAAATCAATAAACTCCTGGACTTGGAACACGTTTCCTTCCCATTGCATTCCACCACTCCGTCTGCTATGCGGGTGGATGCTGAAGTAATTCCAGCTGCCCCATCCCTCTCTAATGAAATGTAAGAGTTTATAGCTTTCAGTCTTTTAAATAAGAACCTTTCCCCCTCTAGGAAGCCCGAATCGTAGGTTCCAAACTTTAAACTGGAACAGGGGCTTTTGTCGTGGTGCAGAAGTACACTGGCCCGTTGCTCTGAACAAGCTTCTCAGGAGAGAAACATGATACGCCCTTCTGTCAATAATCCGAGATTTGAAAGGAAACTGTAGTGGCCTCTACTCAATATCACTGAATGACCCCGTACGAAACCCATTTGTAGATAAACATCTGCTTTTCTTTTACATTTTGATTTTGAAATTTGGAGTTAATTGGATAAACCAGAATTGACTGAAAATTTTACCGGCTGGTGTATTTTTAGTTTTTCAGACATATCCGAAAACACGGAACCCCAACTAAAAATAAAAGAAATAAAAAATATAGAACTGAAAATAAAATTACCTTAGCACAAGTAGCGTTTGCAAAGGAACGAGAGCGCACATCGATTATAATCCACGCCCTATCTCCCTCCCTCCAAAGGGAGTCGTCGACACACGCACGCGAGTGCTGCAATCTCTCTACTTGGCAGGACGGAAGAGCGAGGGCCCCACGCGGCCCTCGCTTTTCCGTCGCTGGCCGCAGCATTGCCCGCGCTTCCTTTACGGCGAACGGCGCCAAATCCAAATTGCTTTGTGCACAAACCCTCCCTTGTTTGCACGCGACTCGGGAGGCGAGCTGAGCCGGCGCATTGGGCGGCCCCCGGGGTCCAGCCCCGTTCGGCCAGGCCAGAGCCCCTCCCGCAGCAAGCACCGCACACAGAGTCGCCCTCACCTCGTAGGACCACGTGCAGGGGATGCCCACATGGCGCCGGACGCAGCGACCGACCTCGACGTCCTCGTGCGTGGAGTAGAGCCGCCTAAGGCAGCTGCCCACGTGAGGCACCAGGCGGCGCAGCGTCTCCCTGCTGAACAGCACCCCCGGACCACCCATGCAGAAGTTCTCGTCCGGCTCCAGGCTGAGCTGCCCGAACTCCTCCTTGTTGCCCAGGCCCGCCTGCCCAATGTACTGCGGCTTGCCTGCAAGAGCAGCCAACGTGAGGTGGACGGATGTAGCACCTCGCGCGAATGCCACACACAGTATGCCTAAACCGTGCACGCTCACAAGCAGAGACCTGCGCAGGTAACAGTTTGAGTATCCGACATCCGATCCGCGTCCGCAGACTTTGTATCCGCATCCGAACGGCATCCGCAAACTTTTTACATTATTGTATCCGTATCCGATCCGCATCCGCGTACTTTGCATCCGTATCCGAACCGCATCCGCAAAATATGGAACCATGTCGATATTCTTGCTAACCACCAGAGGTTACGATTACATTTAGACTAGCAAAATCAGCGGAAATCACGCCGGCCGCGTTCTTCCCCGCCGCACGCGGAATCGGAAACTTTCACCTGTGGCCCCTTGACTCTCATCTGAAGTCCGAACGCCTAAAAAAGAGGTAATAAAAAATATAAAAAAAAGTTTGGAAAGAGAGGAGGAGAAGCAATGGTAGGAAGACAAAACCCTTTCTGTGATGTTACCGAGCGCATGCGGCCGCCTCGAGTCTTTCGGTGTTTCGTGTCAGCCAGGGGGCAGATGCACCGCTAAGTCAGAGTCCAAGGCCTGATCGGATCGACAAACGTGTTGCTCGAGAAAGATCACGGCCTGCAGTTGCCCAAATATATATATTTAAAAAAAGAAACTTTTTTTGTTTTTTTGTTTGTATGGGGCGGCTACGGAGGTTGCACGCGGCAGCCGCTGGCATTGCTGGCGCCCTGGCGTCATAACCGAACGAATATGAACTACCAGACTTTCTTGGCTAGAACACTAAGCATACAAAAACGAAACGGGCAATTTAAGGGCTGCCTATGTGCCTGCGCCACCGATTCCGAAACTTTGCAAACCGTGGCGCCACAAGGTCGCGCTCGCTGTCGAAGCACTTCTTTTGTTTTTGGTATCATGACCTCAGCACTCTCTGCGGAGAGGGGGAGGTTTCTTCTACTTTATTGTGACTTGTTCGTTTGAGGTTTTCTTTGCCCGAGAAAGTTTTCCGCTCTTTCCCTGCCAAAGAACTAACTTTCTCAGGACGATTGATGCCCTGCATTCTGTACTTTTACTTTTTCTATAGATAGCATTTTTGACGAGATAAAATGCACTAACTGAAGCGATCTTCAGTAAGAATCAAATCTTTCTTAGGATCCCTATTGTTTCTTCGAAACACATTTTGTGGAAATACGTTTCGCGGACAACTCTTAGCGGATATACATTTCGTGGACACACGGTTTGTCGACGCTGTACGTTTTGTGGGCACATGCCACTGCGACGTTTTGTCGACAACGTATTTATTCACTAAGCCGCTAAAAGCTAGTGCGCGATTCACTAAGGCGTGCTTAACCAAACCATGTCCCCTCCCCCTGTAATCCAGCCGAGACTCAAAAAGTTTGTTACGAAAATAGCAGGGCTGTGTGCGACGAAACGTCTTAGGTTTTTCGATGAAACGAACACGGGAAGTTTTTCGATCAGACGACGTCAGTCGACGGACTCAATTCCACCGGGCAAAAATTTAGATCCGGATCCGCGGATATCCGCATCCGCAGCCCGACATCCGCATCCGATCCGCAATCCGCCAAAATCCGTCTAATTTTTATCCGCATCTGCCAGTTAACTGCGGATATCCGCGGATATGCAGGGCTCTACTCACAAGTACGGCCTTTGGGTGCCGTCACCTTGCTGCCCAGAGGTGCTTGCTGTGTGGATCATCCCGTGGATGGATGGATGTTAACGGCCATAACCTTTACGACGGAGAGTAGCCTGCCTAAAAGCCGAGACACACTATTCCACCCCTGGTCCTTCAAAGCCAATTTTCTTCCCCTTTGCGTTTTTGTAACTATCACCGGGCGGCGGGCAATGTGGGATATCGCCAGGATGACCTTCGGGGATTGGGCAAAAGAGAAACACACACCCCTCCGGTTTCTCTTCCTGGCGAAGGAAACAGCACTTTAACTAAGGCCAAACCTAGTCAGTGTTACCCTGACACCAGGCCCACTGGGAGACAGAGTTGAGACTTTGAACCGGAGCCACCTGGGAGGGAGTCCCAATCTTCCTCCGTCCCGCCTGTCTCCCCACAGTGCCAGATAGTTAAGTTTAACCACGATTGCCAGAGTGGGGCCCCAACAAAGCGTTCTAGACCAACAAAAGCCAGACCAGCTCTTGAAATGTGGCTGCTTAAAAACGCGTCATTATTGTGCAACTGTAAGTCTTCATAGTGTAAGAAAATTCAATATAAATGATGATGACGATAACATGTTGCACATCCAGTTTCAGCGGTTGTGAAAGCGGCAAAAAAGCACATTCTCAGCTTCTTCCAACCCCCTTGGCTCGGAAGTAATAATAGGCCTGCTGCAAAATGTGCAGCGCCGTCCGCAGCACCGAAAGAAATGCCGGGAATGGTAGGTACGGAATTGGTTTGGGGCAGACGGCGGAGGACACGAGGGCAAGGGCAGCCGTGCAATTGGTAGCGAGTTCGTTTCACACGCACTGGCATAGTTTGAGTTCTCTCCCAGAATGTGTCGCACTAGCAGAGTGTCGAACAGCGAACTGGACTCAAACGAACTTGCCAAATGCACCAAGTCCAGAAGACTGATGCTGCCGCCATCTATGTTGTAGAAAAGGTACCGACCTCAAACCCGAAACTAGCGCCTTTCTGTTTGGGGTGATGGGTGAAAATGTGAGAGTGCAGTCACTACCAACATTTCTCTATAGACGTTGGTCGCTGCAACCTGCGGTTCATATCTGCGACGACTTCAAGCAGCTCGGCTGTCATAGGGATATTTACAGACTGCGTTAATTTCCGCAACCAGCTGTCTGCAAAGCAACTGGGGTTTACACTGAAGAAAACTGATGATGCTGTCCGAGCAGAAGCTTAGATCCGTTTGATCATGATATTATGGGTGAACCACTGGAAGGGTATGGCTTAAAACTAGTCTGCTGGAATATCCAGCAAAACGTTTCGTGGGACTCTCAATTTCGATCGTCATTACAGCTGGATCAGATATTAGCCTTGGTGAGGGCGTCAAGAACAAGAGCATTCTCTGAACAGAATACAACGGGGCAAATTAGCTGACAAAGTTAAATGTTAAACATGATGATGTTGCCCAAGCCTCGGGTAAAGTCAGTATGTTTAGTTTTCTCTGATGCTTCTTGGGCAGTGAGAGGTTTCTGCTGAAAGAGTTTTGTTGACGAATGTTAAATTTTTCACCCGCACATGGATGGTGATAAACATCTCGGGGCCGCTGATGCGTTTGTTCTGAGCATTGCTTTACACACGGTAAATTTCAGCGTCTGTACGGCAACAGATCGACTAAAAACCTGCAAATAAACGGGTTGTCAATAGCTTCCTTCATGAAATAGCAGAAGTTCACAATTCAAGCTTGTGTTTGATTCCGTTGTCCGCGGGACGCGATTTCTATCAAAATCTACTTTTTTTTCCTTTCGGTTCCACAACACATCATAGCAGACAAACCCTCGTCGTCTGCTCCTACTCCTTGCTGGAGTGAGGCATGACGGGATTGCATTTTGGCGCACGCTCAGTTTTCTCGGTGCAGCAAGCATGCACTCAGCTCGCGTGGGGTGCCAGCGCTGAAACGAACTCTGAGAGTGCAACCACCCGTGGAGTGCCGGCCGAAACAAACTCGCTCCACGCTGCAAGTGGGCACGCATGCCGTTGAACGAACTCGCTATGAGCTACCCTCACTATCCCATGAGTGTCACACGGTAGGTGCCGTGGGTGTTGTGTTCTGCCATTTCGCTTTCACTACTTCTTCTTCTATGTGTTGTCCTACCTATCTCCGCTTTCATAAACCTATCCTCTTTCTTTTCTTCTTTTCTATGACATATAAAATCAGTTCATCACGAGGCACCGGACGAGATGGTCGTTCTTTCATGGTCGCATACACTTGCTGCTGAATTCTACATTATGGCGACGAGGATCTTCGTGAATTCTGCGCTGGACTGGGCTTCAGCGATGACATGCTGGGAATGCTGATCGCCAAATGGGCAATTTCTTGCGTGTCCCGGCAAAATCTTCACCAGAACCGATCCAGCAACAAGATGGCGACTACATCGAACGGCATCACCGAGTGCTGAGAAGCCATCTTGAACTAGTCATGGCCTCGGGCGGCAAGTTACCCCCAGAGTTCTTGGTCAAGCTGGGACCTCCACCCATTCCATGGGAGCGATGGATCAAGATGTTTGAGCGTTATTTGCTGGCAACTGGCGCTCAAGAGTTTGGTGCAGAACGCCGTCGAGCAATGCTGCTCAACTGTCTCGGAGAGGCCGGCCAGCAGATTTACGACGCTCTACCAACGCCGGAGCCTGCTGTTGAGGAAGCGCTAGCACCGCTGGCAGCAGCAGGCGGCGAACAAGTTGTGGAAGCTCCCCTGATGTCTACAAGGAGACAGTCAAGTTACTGGAGGCTGAATTTACGCAGCCAGCCAATGTGACGCTCCAGGAGCTCCAGTTTCATCTACGAAGACAGAAAGAAGGCGAGTCCCTTCGCGATTTTCTGTCGGCTCTACGGATGTTAGCCGCCAACGCTAATTTTGGAAGCCGTACTCAAGACTGTATCCGAAAACAATTTATGATTGGAGTGGCTTCAACTGAAATTCAGGAACGGATGGTCCTCGATGCAGCTCTCCCGTTCGACGTTGTTATGCATACCGTCATGAACCTCGAAAGATCACGTCGAGAGGTTCGAGAGTGGGCTAGCGTCGCTGCACCGAGCGAACAGACCTGTCAAGTGACGCATTCATCAGACAGCGACGTCAGAGCCTTGAGACCACCCAGGGAGAGACAGTCCGGGCGACGTCAAGGACACGACTTCCAGAACGCCATTCAAGCAGCCTACCCATCAACATAGTTCTTCACAGCGGACATGCTATGAGTCATCGCCGCCTGTGACAGATTATTTCACAGGGGTCTTTGTCTAAAATAAATAAAATTTATTAAATAAATTTTGTATAAAAAATGTTAACACACTTTAATGACTGCAGATATGTGACCGAGCATTGTATACAGTTTCTCTAAATTCATAAATAAACAAATCAAGCAAACGTTTCTATTGCAAAAACGATTTGAGACCGTCTAACAGATTTAGGTGTACGTGCACAAACAAATCGCCCGATGTGGACGTTACCATTATCGCAAGCATCAGATAAAATGTGACTTAAACGTTCGTCACCTGTATATCTTATATGTCCTATATAATCAAAAACAACTATTTTAAAGTTTTTTATGAAGGCAAGGCCGGAGGGTTTTCAGGAAACACAGATAGCTTCATATGCTGAGTAGTATTTTGGTCACATTCCTTAAGATTCTAAATGCGCGATTATACACATACATTGCACTATACTTATTTCGAATATTCCGCCACTCACTGTTTAAACTTCAGTTGTCATAAATAATTGGGCGCAATATGCGCCGGGTCTGACGCTGATTCCTGTATCTCCTCCCTCCTCACGCGTATTCGGTGCGCCGACGGTGAAAATAGTCAAAATCGGTTACAAAATTAACTGCATATGTCGTCGTGCACATAATGATGGTATGCAATTAAGTTGTAAATGTAAACATTGGGCGGAAATTTACGATAAGGCGAGAAACGCGGTGAAACGCGACGAAAAACGCGAATGCAACGCGTTCGCCAAGGCGCGGAGGGGAGAGTGGAGCGACGAGTTGAAGCCACCTTATGGCGGCCGCGTCACGTGATCCCAAGATGGCAGCGCCCATGCGACGGAGGCCGAAAAGGTCTATA
>JAZHYW010038595.1:0-16666 GCA_037355805.1 Ixodes ricinus | reverse complement strand
CCAAGCATCAAGGAGAATGCAGGGATTGGTGTTCCACGCCCCACACGCGCACGCCTTTCCTGTATAAATGATTCGAAGTAAATAACCAAAAGAAAGCATTGACGAACGCGCGTGCAAGATGCCATTTGTTTTAGGTTTTTGCTTTGGAAAAGTTACTACTGCTGAGGCCAGCACGTGCGGCGCGTGGAACACCAATCCCTGCATTCTCCTTGATGCTTGGGTAAGACAGCAATAGGTCTATTGTGGGATCGAAACCCCCCCCCCCTGTTACGACCGTCGAGCGCGGTTCATAGATTGGACACGAGAACTGCGTCAGCACTCGACTTCGGCTCGTAACAATTCAATGGATCGGCAGACACTTGGGTTATGGCTTGTGTCCAACCACTGCGGTGATGAGAATATTCGAATTCTAACAATGCCTGGAGCTCAGCGCGCGTTTTCTACTTTGCCAATCCTGCAGCGCGTGGCTATGATTAACGTTGGCGGCATAGGATAGGCACCAGGGCCAGCTTGCTAGAACCAGCGTCTCAGCTGAGACTGGGTGAAAGAAAGCACTGCCAAAGCCAGCGCACGAGCTGAGCGGGACTCAAGCTGCGTCTCAAGACGCTCGCGCGCCCCAGCCTTTTCAGTGCTTTCTTTCACCCAGTCTCAGCTGAGACGCTTGTTCTAGCAAGGGTCGGCCCAGGACACGTGGTCACAGCCTCAAGTTGAGTGTTGGGTAAAGTACATATAAAAAGTACTTCAGGTAAAGTACAAAGTAAATTAGACGTGATTTACTTCAAGTAAAGTCGTAAGTACATTGGGTGCGATGTACTTGAAGCAAAGTACTATAATTACAATGTACTTGAAGCAAAGAGCTATAATTACAATGTACTTTCAAAGTAAAGTACAAGTATTTTAGCACAATCGTTCATGATGCCCTTTAGTTCCCCTCTACAGTGATTTTTAACTGGTATGCATTGCGCAGGGGTAATCAGGCCTGCATGACTTATTTTTCAAAAACAGCGGCGAATATTTGATAGAGTAACCACAGAGTAGTTATTTTCAGGAATTGAGCTAAATTCCTGAAAATCACTATATAGTGATTTTCTTGCCCTAGATTGTTGCACCCAAGGGCGTTAAATGTACTAGGAGAGAGCATGACGTCAGCCCTGTAGCTTCCGCAAGCAATCCAATCACAAAAGAATGTCCTCTCCTTTATAAAAAACAAACAAAAAACAACAAACAGAGAGTGTGCAAGCTAGCTGGTAATAATTAATCATAATGTGACACCTGAGATTGGGCTGCGAAAAATACAAACTTTTAAGTCGAAGGAAAAGACAAAAGACAATCTCTCAATACATTGTGACGTTCTCCTCTGTTGTCTTTTTCTTCGACTCGAAAGTTTAATTGTTCTGCACCACAGTCTCAGGTGCTACATTATGATTAATTTTGCTCTCGTAATATTTTAAACCTCCTCCCTTGCGCTGATCGACCGAGAAGTAGCGAAAGTTCAAAAAGCTACGGGAAAGTCACACCTAGAACAAACGGAGCGATGCGTCGTCTGCTCACGTTTCTGGTGACAGTAGAATATCCCTCCCAGTATTTCTTCGGAGATGACAAAGCATCATTTCGTGAAACAAATTTAACGAGACCAAATTTGGGGAATGTACTTTGAAGTCGGGAATTGTACTTTCCTCGGAAAGTACCAGAAAAAAATACTTTAAGTAATGTACAAGTACATACTCAGAGAATGTACTTCAAGTAAGGTACAAGTTTCCAAAACCTACTTGAAGTAGTACTTTAAGTACAATGTACTTCAAGTACTTCCCAACACTGCTCAAGTTGAGTTAACGCTATCCTTTGTGTTTGTGTTCCTGTTCTAACTGACACTTATACCTACCACATGGTCACTTGTTCTGGCCCCGAGTTGGGGGGATGAACGACGCTCATATTTCTAGAACATTTTTGGCGACTGCCCATTGCCTAGAAAGAAAACTAAGGCAAGTTTATTCTGTAATTAATGTTAAAAAGTGATTCTAGGTAGTATTAAACGAAAGCAGAAAAATGGTTTCATGACCCCTTTAAGGACAGTGTGGCCCGACTTTTACACAAAAAGAACTTCGAATTTCCGGAAACAAGTCGATCTATAAAGTAGTACAATTTATACTTTTGAAAATGGTTTCCCATCTTTGCACAATATAAACCCAAATACAAGGTGTTTCAGCGAAAACTTTCAAAATTCGTACTATAGTCTGTGGAAACTCAAGAAGGTAGGGAGAGGGAAAGGAAGGCCGGGGAGGAAGAAGCAGACGGAATGCTGGAGAAGAGAAGGAGAAACCTCTTCCTCTCCCTAGCATTCCGTCTGCTTCCTCCTCCCCGGTCTTCTTTTCCTTCGTCCCACCTTCTTCTCGCCCCACTATAGTCGGTGACAGGTCAAGAATGAAGTGGAAGCTCCTCCTACCCTTTTCCACTTCAGCGGAGCGAACGGTGGAGAGGAGGTCGCTTCCTCTCCAGCGCTCGCACTACTAAAGTGGGAAAGAGGGTCGAGGAGCTTCCACTTCGTTCTTGACCTGTCACCGACTATAGTTTAAAGTAATTGCGAAAAAAAGAAAGAAGAAAAAAAACTTTCAGCGCACTTTCGCGTTTTGAATTTTCAAAGGCGCTCAACAAATTTATAATTGCAGCCATATGTTCATTTTATGTGATGAAAAAGTTATTAGGACGTTGCACACCGTCTTTGCGCGTCTGCTATGTCGGGCTTAATCCAGTCATACACAGCAAATGCCCCATCATCCTTGTGTGTGTGTGTATGTGTGTGTGCGTCTGTGTGTGTTTATTGTGTGATTGGTTTATACACTCTAAGAAATGCCTGTGCGTCTACTTACCCGCAAAACACTAGAAGACCTAATTTCTGCGATCTACGAAATCAGCTCAGCGAATGACGAGGCGGAACATCTGTTCAGACCTCAAAATTAATTCTCCGCTGTGGCTTTACGCAATGCAAGCATGGCGCTTTGCATTGCGGAATGCCGCAGCGCAGACTTCATTTTTAGCTCTAAACTGATGCAGATATTGGTTCTTTGAGTGTTTTGCGGGTAAGTAGACGCGCAGGCATTTCATAGTGTGTAGCCATTGATAGCAGAATCAGAAAGACGACTAGCTTTGTGACGGTGCATTTAAAACGTTGCTTGGTGGACTCCACCGGAACATCGGTTACGGACGGAAATGATTTCAAACGGAGCATAGAGACGTGGCCACACGTTCGCACTGGTAGCATGGACGGCGTTGTACATTATGCGTGAAACGGAATATACAGGCAGAAAATAGGCTTCACTCGCGCCGCGGCCTCGAAGCCCCGCATAAATATTTCTAGAAAAACAAAGATTAAAGAAACCTCGTATAAAGGTAAAGTGGCAGCGTGCCATTAGAGGTCCCCACGAAGAAAGGGACAACCGTCACAATGTAGCCTCTTGAGACATTAAGCGAAGGCATTTTGCCACTCGTCTCGTATTCCTTTGTTTCGGAGGGGCGCCATCTAGGAATCTGTAATATTAAGACTCGGGGGCTCGTTCCAAGTCCGAGAGCGAGTACAATTCCTGACTCATTCTCGGCGACGTCGGCGACGCGCATCTGAGCCGCTTCGTTCTTGGCATCGCGCGCGGCGTTGCTTCACACGCTCTCCGCCAGACGACCCGTTCACCCCTAAGCCGACAGTGCAGTAAGAGCTAAGATCATACCACGCTCCCCACGGACCAACCGGTCACCTCCTCTCCTCGCCCGACACTTCTCCTAGCATGGGGACGGCCGGGAGCGTGGTCACGTGGCGAAAGAAGCACGTGTTGTGACTATTCGCAACTTTCAGCAATGGTTGTACCGCGATCTGAGAATTACGCTCCCTAGCTCCCGGATGATCGGACTCACAATACAGGTGCTTGACTACACATTCCTGACGGGACAAAAATAAAGTCTGTAATACTGCTCGTATACATAATTAGATTTACGCGTCACAGACCCAGCCTCGTACTGCTCTTCCACATCGATCATCCACATGACAGCCTTTTTGACTGGCACCAGTGCGCCCCCTATAGGTCGTGAAAGTTGCGAATAGGAAGTATTCACTGCTGGCCATAGCTGAGCACGCCGTTGACGAGCGCGCGCTGATGGCAAGCTTCCACAGTTCTTTTGCAACATGCGTCCTTGCCAGACTTCAAAAATTGCCGGTCCTTGCATCATATATAAGTGTAAGCTTGTTCTGAGCACGAGCAGTCAACAGCACACTCAAATATAGCGTCCAGCGAATAGCCTTCACCCCTAAGCTGACAGTGCGGTGGGAGCTACGAGATCGTTGGACCAGTCATCCGTCAATCCTTAACCACGTCATCCTGCTCCCGTTCATACCTACTAATGACGCGCAGAAAGAGAGGTCAGGTGATGAAGGGAGGTGTTTTTTTTAGGCGAGAGTGTGTATTTTTTGCCGCACTGTCAGCTTAACTAAGCAGCGGTCACACTGTACGTCGCACAAAAGGCAGCCTACAGACACTGTCTGCGCTTCTTTGTATGACAAGGCATAGTGTCAGTACATTGGTCCTGCGAATCCTGTTTGCAGACATGTTTGTAGCATTATATATAACGGAAACAGGCTTCAAATATGCCTCAGGCGCACCCATAGATAATTCTGCCATCGTGTCTTGCAACGAACACGTGTGTTTTTGTCGAAATGAACGAGCATGTGCTCTGGTTTTTGGGGGTAAACGGAGTATGCAGAGAACAAGTCGTCAGCTTCTTGCGCAGGAGTAGCAGTGACGTCAGAACGACGCCGAGCTCTGATTGGCTTTGATTGAAAGGATACTGGGTAAACCTCAATGCTAGATGCCTTCAAATCTACCCACCGTTTTTTTTTTTTTGCAGTTAATAAGTGTTTGGCGTTTTGATATCATCGCAACGCCTGCACAAAAAGCAGACGAACTTGCGGTCCGCATACCAACGAGCACGCTTGCACAGCGCTGTCAACTTCGGGGCGAACGGGGTATACAGAGAGACGCACGCCCGTCGCCAGCGGCTTAATGAGCGAGGAGCGTTCACACACGGGGACGCGCCTGACGACCGCTCCTCCGTCGCACAAACATTCCATTCTGAAACTGCGCGGAGACTCTCAGGAAGACGCGCCACGAGACAAAGGTCCCCGGCTGCACGCTACAAGGTCACGCCGGCGACGCGACGTCGCGCGAGCAGACGGGGTAAAGTGAAGCGGCCATTAGGCTTAGGGCTGCTTCAATTTGGAGCACCGCGGCGTGCGCCGCCGCTTCGTCATCGCCCGGCGTTCATTGCCAAGAGCAGCGATGCCATCGCCTGAGTCGTTCCCGTCTATCGTCGTCGTCATAGCCGGCGGCACGCTCTCGCCCAATCAAAAGCGACGGCGGGCTCGTTAATTCCGGCCAATTAGCGACGTCAACAGTGCGCTTATTATGGACAATTACGAAGCCTAATTTCCTTGTCTTGCTCGGTTTCATTCGAACAAAGGAGGATTCTCTTCCTTCCTGCATGCCACGGGAGACATCGTCTGCGTGCGAGATCTCGGACCGTATATACCCACGTTCACCCAAGCTCCACCATAGGATTTTTTTTTTTTTTTAGATAATGCGGGTTTTTTAGCGCAATAAAAAGAAGGTGCTACCGCTTGCATGCGACCCCAAGATGCGCTTCATAGATATATGGGACAAAAACCGACCGAAAACTCACAGGTTCGGAGCATGAGAATATAGACCTTGGCCATTGTTTAACGAACCACGCGTGGGTGTTATCTAAGAGTAACCGAAAATTTCCTTCAACCAAAATTATTTTTTCGATTTACGCGCAGTAATCGCATGCCATCGGTTTCTGATAATAGTCCTGAACGAAAGCCGTATGTTTCGAATTTCGTGAATTTTTTGTTCGTTTTTTGCAAATGTGTTGCGCTAACTCTCGTCGAGCTGCGGAGTGCTCTTTACGTAAAGCCCCTCGATATGTTTGCGTTTCTCTTTGCACGTAGAGTCAAATGCGCCAGTGCACGAAGCCCGTGTCTCGAGTGGCTCTTGGAAGCCAATGGCGGCGCAGGACTGAGAGGAGCGACCCTTGGAAGCGAGCAACCGCTCGTGGCACCACGTGTTTTGCACGTTCACACAACAATAGTTGGCGGTACTTGTAAAAAAAAGAAAGAAAAAACAACAAAAAACACCTTTATCAACGTGCTTTACTTTTAGTTTTACACATACATTTCGAAAGTTATTGAAGGGTTTCGTAGACCTTACCTGCTGTCCCGCGACTTTCGCCGCAACCTCTCAAAACCCCGAACTCCGATGACAAGGCTGGCGACGCGCAAGCGCACAGAAGGGAGAGAAAGCATAGACTACCCCCTCCTCCTCGGCCCCCCCCCCCACACACACACAAGAAAAAATGTACATAAAACTGGTAGAGGCATCGTCAGACGGAAATAGCCGTTGCATGGAAGCCGCGCTCATTCAAAACCACCAAAAATTGAAACATGGAGCCTGAGATTGTTCGCGCTGTTCATAGTTTCATACAGCATCTGCCCAGCGCCTGTGATTAGTGCAGTCCTTTTAAACGCTATGATAGTGCAACAAAGTCTCTGACAATACCACTGCTAATGTGGGGTCGTTAATGCACGTGCGTCATACAGTTCTGATTACAAGCGAGCGCACGCCAGTGGCGAATCGGAAGCACCGGGGACGTCGGATCACAGGCCCGTATTCCTCCAGACAAGGTTGTTCGACTCTTTAGGCACATTTGGCCATGGCGAGGGAGTCATGTAGCTGCGGTAGGAGATGACGTAAAGGAACTGCTTTAAGTTCTTTTAAATTCTTTACTTTCTTCAGACTGCGAGTGGAACGCTAAAGAGAGGCGGGCGCGAGGACGGTGTCCGAAGCCAGTGACAGCTGACACAATCACCACCGTCTAAAAACGTCAGCGTACCGCTGAAAGCTTCTGTACAAAGCCATGCTGACGGCGAGTCAAAGTGCGTTGCTTCAGAACGACAGCTGATGCGTTTCGACTCCAGTTCAGCGCAGAAGAAATAACTACCGTTATTCTTTGAAACGGAGAAAGAATATTCGGAACGGACAGAGGGGAACACAATTCGACAGTCAATAAAAATGTCATGGTTTTTTGGGGTTTTTTTTGTGTAGCAGTAGTCCGATAACGTTGTATTTTTCTCAAAAGACAGAACTATGGTCACAACTCGGTTGGCGAAAATGCATGGACCCTCGAAAAGAGTGTTATGGTAGAGTGGAAAGTTTGGAAGCTCAGTAAACCCCGCGAAATGACGAACACAAAGGAGGCCATTGATTTTGCAACCCTAGAAATGCCTCAGACTTCGCTTCATTATTCGGTGAAGAAAACAGTTCCAGGAAGTTAACAGGTATTCTACATTTCGTCTCCAGCGTGGCAACGGGCAGTAAGAAAATGGAGTTCAGGTACATTGTGGAGAAACATTACGAAAGTTCTATAACAAGTCAACGCAGCGCCTAGATTTTATATTTACCGCTTTTGTTTCGAAAAGCAACAACCGAGCTGCTTTTCTTCTCTGCCTCCTTAGCCGAATAAAAAAAAATTGATTTTGAATTTGGAACATAGCTATAATTAGAACATCGTGTTGTTCAAATAATTTTACGATTCTTCGACCGCCAGCACGCGCATTGTTCTCGCAGTTTCTTTAGCAGCTTCTGTGAACTGTGCGTTGCACCTCTTTGCTTTGGCGATCGAGCAATAGTGCGAAAAACTTTAGAATGAGTGTTCTCAAAGAACTTCCAAATGGTGCTTCCATTTGTGGCAACAATAACGTTTATTCCTCCATGTCATTTTATCCCGATCCAGATTAACCAAATGCGGCGCTGGAAATAGTTGCTGTTTGTTGTTAGTGCCTTCTGTATCAGCCAATCTGGGATAAATGTTTCGTTCACTCCTTTTATTTTTTTATTTTTCAATCGCCACTCTCTGGCGAATTGTCGCATGACTTAACATAATTCGGTTTGGACGAGTTTGGTGAGTATTCATAGTGGAAACAACCCAAAAGTTGGTGACTCTCGCCAACTTTTTAGCCCTTTGTTGTCTCGGGCAAGTTAATCTTAAAAAGTAAGTAAATATAGTTACATTTACTTTCCAGGGAAAACGTAGCGAAGTTACCGTTTTAGTTATCGCAAGCGAAAAAGTAGCTCGCTAAAGTTACTTCTAAAAAAAGTAGCGGCGTAACATCTTTACTTCATTTTGTCTAACAGAAAAATCAAGACGAAAGTGGAAAACGCCACTTTCGGGCGAAGTTGCCAGCAACTATTCCCGAACGTGGTGAAGTTTCTAGCGATCACTTTCGCCCTGAAAAAGAAAAAAGACACTCTCTGAACGCCAGTCACGGTAGCTCTTGTTTGAATCATTCCTATCCATGGCAGCGCACCGAATGCTCGTTGACGGTTGCGCTGCGGGTTCATAGCGTAGTGGCGCCAATGAGGTACGCGACAGGCGCGGGGCCCTCCTATAGCTAAGCAGTGATTGCTCAGGTATAACACGCCAGAGAAACCACTAACTTGGCACGAGCTTGAACATCCTATAGGGGACCAACTTTGGGCGTATACACGCTTCTTGCTGCAAGGACAGTTAGGTAAGTGACAGAATAGCTTTCTTTGCCGTTTTCTCTATTTTTTTTTTTTTTGTCTTTTCTGACTCGTCACATAATTGCCGCAGTGGCAGACTTGGGCCAGCCAAAGATGCCACGTACGAACCGAAGAACCAGCAGTGAAGCCCAACCCTGTTGTTTGCCAATTTAGACCCAAAGATGCCAGATGGCAGGCAAACTACCCGCAGTGAAACCTAACTTTGGCACTCGTTTTGCCAAGTAGGGCCAGGATACCCAGACTCTGGCCAAAGAAAGTCAAGTTCGTCTCTACCTCGACGTCTTCGGGCTTTTTAAAACCCTAAATTCCCAGACAAAAAAAAAAGAAAAAAAGAATGGCTTAAAGATGTAATTAAAGAGCGACTGCCCAGAAACAATTCGTGACGGTAAGAAATATATTGCTTCAAGCTATCGACGCGCAAGTGTTCAGCCATAAAGAGCAAGACGTGCGTAAAGATAACTGCGTCTTTCGCGTCTCATTCACACGTAGCTATGGTCGGGTCGTGACTCGTGAGAAACAACGTATTCAGAAGTTGGCGCAAGGCGAACGTGGCACTCAAAATACCTGATCACATCATTTGGAAAATGCAAGAAATGGCTGGAGTGTACTCGTTCAATGATGTCCTCCTAATCCTGAAGAAACTGTGAAGAGTAACGACAAAATTAACGTCGTTACATATCATCGTTACTTCAGAAAAAAAAATACAACGACAGTTTCAAGTTACGTTTCAAAAAAGGTGACGCGGTATACGGTTATAGTTACGAAGAAAAAAAGTGACGAATTTGCACTTCGTTACTTTTTTACGTAAGACTCCAACGCTGGTCTTACGTGAAAGTCCCATCATCACCTGCGCCCTTCTCCGAATCACAGCCGTGCGCCATTTTCGCACGCGCCAGCCGGAGGAGTGAGCGACGCCAGTTCACTCGCAATGGTTCCAGGCTATCTGCGCACTGAGCTAGAGCCGGCTTTACCGCGCACGTGCACTGTTACGCGGGCGTATACATTACGCGTACGCGACCGGGAAGACGGCTCCGTCCACTCCCACGCCGCGAATCGTAAGAGCCTTCCAAGGTAACTCGGAAACGAGTCGCTATCCCACCGATAAAATGTAAAAACAACAACGCGCCCATAAAAAAAAAAAAGAAGAAGAAGGAATCTTAACATTGAAGCAAGCAAACTGGTAAGAAGGGAGAAAAATCAGCGAGTAAAGCAGCTCTTTTTGCATAAGCTCGCGCTCCCAGTAGGAGGCGATGCGGGCGGACGCGCCCTCGAATTCAGCGAAGCACCCGGGACCCAGCATTCTTCCGCTTATATGTGCGCGAAACTGCTCCTGTGCGCGCATGAGAAGCATACTCTACCGCCTACTTCGCCTTTTTGTTTTTTCTATTTTCCTTGTTTTTTACGAGGAACGTTTATTGTGTGGGTGGGGAGGGGCGCACTCTCAGGAAACGGTCCCGCAATTTCTTCGTCGTTCTGGTATAAGTATAAGGTTACAGTATTTACCGTCCACGTGTACTCAAGGACCGAAGTTACCCGGGGCCGGTCGTGTAATCCCTATTGTGTGACGTACGGATCTTCATTAAAGGGAGGCTGAAGAACTTCTTGAAGAAAAACGATTTAGAGGTGAATTCTAGCGTATTTTTTTCCCGTGAGTTTAAATATATCACGTTCGTTTTCTCCAGAGATGTAACTAAAAGCCAGAAAAAAAATTCCGATAAGTCGTTACGTTTTACCCGGATCTTTCGGCCGCGTGTCGCTCGTGTACTAACACCAATCGTGACGTTTTTTTTTTATTCGCAAATAGCAAGAGTTACGCGTGCTTAGCTTTGATAGGCGCTGAAGATGCGCATGAGCGGAGATTGCGAAAACTGGCTATGACGTCACGCTCAGGAAAGAAGAGGCTTCAGCGGTACTTTGAAAATGATTTTCTGCGGCCTCCGTGCACCAAATTGAAAACTAATCTTGATATTCGTGATTCTGGACTCCAAATGAGGACGATTGAAGTGTTTCTCGTCAAATACAGAACCGCTCCTGCTTTCTTCAGCACCCTAAGCTAGCAGACGTATACAACACTAGCCGAGTTTCTCATCTACTGCTTGATCCAGTGGCGCCATGAAAGGCAGACAGACCTCACGCTGCCCAAACAGATAACGCCTAATTTTATTCGCTCTCTTTATTACAGAAGGGCACGTGCACTTTCATAAGTATACAGATCATTGACATTTGGGAATCTGAAACTCATTAGAGCAGACGACAGATGTGAAAGCCTTCATGTGCCGTCTGCCCACTTAACCTACTGAGTGTATGCATACGCGGGTAGGGAAGAGTCCATATTGTCACGAATAAAACAAGGAGATGCAGGTGAAACTGACAACAAACATCTAATGAGGCGAACTTGCGCCCACAAACGTAAAGAGAAAGGTACCAGCATCTCGCGTCGGAGACGGAAGGAGTAGTGTTCCTGTATAGGCTCCCTACGGGGGCCAGAGCTGCGCGTTTGATTCCACGTGCCGCGTGCCGCCCTCGCCGCTATTCGCCGAGATCCGATCACGTGAGGAGCCGAATCAAGTGTCGTGCAGCAAAGTAGACGTTGCACGCGCCCCGACAGTACGTTCCCCTGCTTTTGAGCGCGCCGCGCGCCTCGAACGCGCGGCGCTGCTATTTGCCGAATTCAGTCACGTGAGGAGCTGAATCCACATGCCATGCATGAACGCGCAACTCTGGCTCCCGTAGGGAGCCTATACAGTAACTCTAGGAAGGAGGACTGTCTCCAAGCAGCCCGTTATCGCGCATGCTTTTGTGCACGCGGTAAGTTCAGGAAAGACCCGAACCAGAACACTCGCCGATGGTAGTGGAGAATGGACTGGAACTTTCCAGTATAGAATACACAATTCCAGTGGGGTTCGAAATCTGTCACTCCAAGTGACAGTCGCGAACGTTGCCAACTCTGTCACGCACGCGGTAATGTAGATTTCAACGACATGCCACGTCACCACCCGAGAGAAGCACCCCCAACATGAGAGTCGTCCAATGGCCTCCGAGACTGTCGATTCGCCCACTGTCGTCCGAGTCCGTTGAATGTCGGAAAAGAAATCCCCCCCCCTCTCCCCGTATTCAGCAGGAAAAATTCGAAGTCACATGACACAATGAAGTTTCGCAACATTTATGATTCTGCACTATATATTGAGCGGATAACTTTAACAGCCGTCACGCGACATGACGTCACATTGCACAGTGATTCCCCGCTAAATAAAGCTGGGAAATATTTACGCCGAACTTAGCCCGCCATGCCGTATAGTCCACGACATTGCTAACGCAAACAAATCCTCGTCAAAAATAAAAATAATTTTTTTAGAAAAGGATTATGGTGTAAAAATTACTAAAGGCGTTGAAAGTGCTTTCCTCAGCCGGGGTAAATTCTGACGCCCGCCAGTACCCTGTCGAAGGAAAACGCGAAAAATCACCCAAGTCGTGTTCGCGCTAATGGTGTCACCCGATGCACCCCAAACACCACGCGTGATCGGCTGCGAAACCTCGGCATTAACCGCTGCCGCCATAAGAAAAGGAGGAAAAGGGGGAAGAGGGAAGCCGGCCTCCGAGAACGTAAACACGACGGGCGTCGGAAGCCACTCGATCGCGTGGACAAGGGGAAGCGTCGGTCGACTCTCGCGGTGGCCGCGCACGAGTCCGATAGCGGCCTCCGGGGAGAGGGCGGCGGCTATCTAATCGCGGTCGCGCGGGGTTGTTGCCAGAGAGAAGGCCAGCCCTTCGCCCTCGAGACCCAGATAGATTAGCCGCACGCGGGCATATTAGACGCGGCGCGGGCTCCCGACTCGAGGGAGCCATCTCGCTCCGTGGTGCGACGTTCTCGACTCGCTCCGCGTGCGGCTGCCCGGTGGAAAGAGTCCTCCGGCAGCTCTGTCTTCAAGAAACAAAGCGGGGGCTCTCATTAGCGTGCGTGAGGCGAAGATCGAGGCCTACTATGGAAATTACGAAACAAAGAATGCAGCTATATATTGCTCGACCGTGACTCATCTTGGCATACACTTGATCACCATTGCTGCTTGTTCTTGCCGAGAAAAAACAATTCGATGTTGCAAAATACAAGCTGCGGAGCGTGCGCGCGCAGCGGTAATGTCCTTCACAATGGCCACTGATGTAACGCCAGTGGACCAGTCCAAGTATGCGAAACGAAAGGGGACTTCCGCGCGCGGCTGCGGCGGACGATGGAACTGCGCCTTCCACGTTAACTTAGCATTCGACACAACGCAAACACGTTGCGCAGTTTCGTCAGCGGTTTGCGCACCACGGGCTTATGTTTCCTCTCCTCTAAACACCGTATGTCAGGGATCGCTTGGCCACTTCGGCGACGCGCGTTCTTTCTACGCCGTGAGGATTCTCCAGTGTCTGGTGCCCAATGTTTTTTCTATAGCGCGTCCTGGCGTCCCCTCGCTCAAAGGACGCAAGGAAACACGAGTTTAAGCAAAACGGGGAATGTTTTCGGCAGGAATGGCCAGCACGAGCCGGCAATTCTCGCCAGTGAGGAAATGATGGCGACGAAAAGTCCAACACAAAAATGACAACAAAAAGAAATATACTGTCCGCTTCCTTTTGTCTGAGTGTTTGTGACACATGTACCTTTCCTGGTGCTTCATATTTTCACTGCCGCAAAACAAAAGCGAGAAATTGTCACTCCAGGTCAGTAGGTGACACAACTCACCGTGTATACAGCAAGGGTCACAATCAGGTGCGCGCTTACCGGTGCCTCTGATATAAGAGCATGCAATTCCCATTGTATATTATTATAGCAGGGCTGATCGCGTGGACAAGCCATGCGGCTCCAGGCCCTCCCTCTCTCCACTTTTCCTCTCAACATACATTAGCAAAAATAGAGGACTGCAACCACCGAAAAACCCAATGTCACACGATGAAAAGAAAGTGGTAGTTACTTAGAGTCAAAATAAAAATAGAAAAGCCTCGAGGTTCTTCAGAAAGACGTCGTTGAAATAGCGAAACAAGATCAAACAAAACGCACGCCATGACGCCATACTCAAAAAGACACGAACCCCTTAACACGAGGGCGACGGCGAGAAATCCGCTTCTTCGTTTCTTTTGGTGTCGTCACGGTCGCACCACACGCCGCGAGGTCGGCCGCAGGAACCGAGCCACACGGGCACGCTTTGTCGTCGTCGTCGGCCGGGAGAGATTGCCGCACGCTCGCTCGAGCGGACCGAGTATGTACATGCGCACGTGGCGTGTAGGGGACGACGCAGCGACCCGGCGAACAACAACCGGCCCTCACATGGACCGTCCTCCGGGGACAGCGAGAAGCCGTCCCTGCGCGCTCCATCTCGACGCTGAAACGTGACGCCTGGCCAGCCGCGACACAGCGTCACATGTCCATGGGTCCAATGGAACTCTTTCATCCTGCTGCGCTCCTTTTCTGCGTTCTTTACTTTTTACTTTTTTTTTCCCCCGCCGGGGTCTCTTCGGTGTACAGTTTGCGGAGCCATGGGCTCCTCCGGTGAAAGGCTTGGGTTACTCGAAAAACAGCGTCCGCAATTCGATACGGCCTTAGCGTGTACTCAGTATTGCTGCGTCGTTGCCAAGAGGTCGCGCAAACATGCTTTATTTTTAGCTGTTTTTGTTTTTCCTGACTCGGAGCTCGTTGGGGCCGTCTGACACGCATCGTAATAAAGGGAAACTGCAGGCGTGACTTACACGTGACGTCATCGTATAATAATAATAATAATAATAACAATACGTTTAGTGGCCGAGGGTTTCAGGATATATGCCTGCTGGTGGTGGTCATTCCTACTTGTTTCCTTACGAGAAAAATTAATTCGATGGAGCGAAATGTACATTGCTGAAGGGGATCGCTTAGCAGCAAGCAAGGAGACCATAATGGCCGCTGGTGCGATGTCGATGCAAGACCGGTGGGCTTCTCTTATAAAACCATACGCCGTGCTTAAAGCGAGATTGAACAGTACGTAGTAGCTCCACTTCTCGCGAATTAAAAGGATTCTTTACACATTCACCGGGTGCGATTGAGAAAACGAAATCCTCTTTCTCGGCAAACTATGAATGGCAAAAAGCTGAGACTTCGTGCGAATGGGACGCTAGCGGAGGTGAGAGAATGCGAAACTTTAAGGACCACGTTACCTGGATAAAATAATAAGAGTAATACATTTTTATGTGTCGACGTTCGCCTATTCGCGTCTCCAGCTCGACGCTCGCCCTCCCGCGGCGGAAACGGGAAGCGCTCTAGTGAGGGTCCCCCGATTCTCCTGCTCAGCGGGCACGGCGGAACTGCTCGCGATCATGGCTCGCGAAATGTCATTTCCGAATGCAAACAACACTCTTCACTGTCCCAACGTAGTGCTGCAGCCGGTATGGGATTGTACCTTACTGGAGAGTTTTAGTATCGCGCAAAGAAGCAAACGCAAGCGGTGTGCGTTTGCGTTAGAGTTGCGTGCCCCACGTTGTGCGTGCGCCTCATCGCTATGCGCCATTCAAGACCGCAATTTTGGGCTCCGCGCACGCGCAGTGTGGAACACGCAAAGCTAACGCAAACACATAGGGCTTAAGTTCGCTCGTATACGCAGTATTAAAACTCACTACTGTTTCACCGGCTTCCAACGCCAATGAAACGTGCTGCAGTGAGCAGACGTGCAAGCAGGTAGGCGTTCCTTCGAACTGGAAAGGATGAGATTGGCAAAACGACGGCGAGCAAATACAAAAGTAAATAAATGTTATGAAAAGCTAGTAATTAAAAAATATATATATATATTTTTTTTTTTTTGGGGGGGGGGGGGGGGGGCATTTGGTTTGGAAGTTTATTGGCGGCGATTTTGAACGTTTCGCCGATTGTCAAAAGTCGCGACTTTGATAGTATACTTTACCCACAATTAATGAAATTTTACATGGATTTCTCACATTAGCTAGAATGTTTTCATTGATTTTAGAATATTTTTATTTTATTGGTGATTAAAAATGCTGCAAATGGCACCAGTGATGATAATTAGCACACTTTTCATTGTCATATTTTTTCGCGCGTTTAAAATTAGATCATAAGCAACAAAATATATTAGAGCTTGAAAAATTACTTATTCAAATATGTGAATTTTAATATTATTATTATGAATACAAATCGCGGCAATGTATGCCTCCAATTAACGCCAATATTACGAGAATACGCTATTTAACCATAATAGTCTTTCCAGAAAGGTATAATTCTGTTTTCTTTTTAGAATATGAAAAACTCTGACATCGTTATCAAGATAGACAAACAGTCAAACACTGGATGTAATATGAAGTCCTACGCGTCACGCAGTGCTATAAAACACACACACACACACACACTTCAGCTGTCTGAGTCAGATTCCGTCTTTGGGTTATTGCAGTGAGAGCAGCGTTAATTAATTTATGGGTTTCCTGGACATATTGTAAAAATTGGAATTATTCTTTTATTCTTGTGCTGGGAATAATGTTAAACCAATTATTCATCTAAATACCCAAAAAACAATTACAGGCCCGCAGTTCATTATTTCCCATGACAATTATCTGAGCGAGAAAAAGGCAGCGAGAACGCACAAATATCAGCACTGATTTTTTCAACAACTACAAATATCAGCCTGGATCGAACATGTATGTCACAAAATAAAGTTTCTGCGAAAAACTTTTCTAAGTATATAGTTACGAAGTGAGACACATCTTGAGCCATGAAAGAATCCGAAATTAAGACCTATATCGAGAAATTAAATCCAAAATAGAGGTAAGTTTCGGTTTCGCTCCAGAATTAAAACGCGCATCCTTCTGTAAATAATACGCTAAACACCGTTCTTGTTTTCAGGTTAAAGAGGTGACCTGCGCTCATAACACCCTAGCTTCCTCGTATTACCAGAAATAATTTATGTCGCTCAGTGAAGCCAGCACACTAAACAGGCTCAGCAGCGGCAGGCATCTCTGACCCTCACTAAACCCGCCATCTTGGAAAACGAGTGGCGCCACCTATAGTTAGTTGG
>JAZHYW010038594.1:0-10760 GCA_037355805.1 Ixodes ricinus | reverse complement strand
TTGATCTACATCGGGTTTCAAAATGGTGTTTAGAAAACTGCTCGTTAATTCACCCCTTGAAATCCAAATCAATGGTTTTATCCAGGAAGCGTGATGTTATCTGTTTTGAACATTACCTTGATAACGTAGTAGTTCCTCCAGTCCCCTTTATCTGGGATCTTGAGTGTATATTGACAGTTCACTTTCTTTCAACAATCATCTCTTCGCTACAGTAATTGCAGCGTTGAGGACATTAGGAATGAATTTAAGATTTGTCAACAATTTTCCGCTCCCTGTTGCTTACTACTTTATATAAGTCTCTAGTTCCATCGCGACTGAAATTTGCCACAGTCATTTGAAATACATTGGCTCTGTCGCAAGAGCTGCTACTGACAATGTGCAAAAACGGATGGTAAGAATTTTATATGACGCCTACGTTGGAAGGAGATGTTTTTATCACTAGGAAACATCGCTCCGTAACTTTCTTCATCATTGGCCTTGAGAAGGCAGTACGAGAGATTTGATTCTTCCCAAGGTTGTTCATGGCAGGCTAAATTCGGCGATTTTATTACAAACTATTGAGTTTCATGTTCCCTCTCGCCCGAGCCGAAACATTTCAACTTTTTATCTATCTTGCTTGACCGCTGTAGTCGGCAAGCAATTGTCAAATACAAATTGCTTATGATTCAAACAAATTCTAACTCAACATCTTTTCATCCACTCATGAGTTTATGTTAAATCTACGTGTCTGGATGTCTGCTGAACTAATCAATAATACATTTTAGCATTATAATAATTTTGCATGACTTTTACTGATTTAACTTTGTTGTTTCATGTATTTTTAGGTTTTACTTCACGTATGTTTAGTGCACCACACTGTAAACTCAAGAGGTTGTTTGTGGGCACAAGAAAAATAAAACAATTTATTTATTATTTATTTTGATTTAATTAAGAGGATTGACGACTTTAGTCTTTTTCTTTATGGCGACAAACGTTCAACAATGTATATAGCATATTCTTGTCATATAAACCGGTTCAAGGGGTCAATGCAAAACACCGACGATATGTTGGGGCCTGAAGCGACACAAGATTCGAGAAGTGTTGCCCCAGTGTAATAAAGCTGGTGCTTAGGAGCTGAAGTGTCTGCTTCTGTTAAAATAAAATTGATTAAGCGATCTCTTTGACATTGTGCTACAGCTGTACATAGGGAATTTCTCTTCTATCTTTTTTTCGCCCGTGAAAGGCGAAGAAAAATGTATCCGACACATGAATCCGGGTATTGTGTACACCGGTGAAGATGCCTTTAGCTAGTCCCATGCATGCAGGTCACAATTGAAGGCCTTTAAGCATTAGTGGTTGCAAGCTTGAAGCATACCTTTATTTCGCCGCGCACTTATTCTGACCTTCAGCAGTATCACCCGGAGAACTAGAAACACACCCACAACTCTGCAGCATGCCATTGCTGTTTGATGCACGAAAATAGTCACAGCTGCACTGCAGGACGACGTTATCATTCCTTGAGTTTTCGAGACCTGCAGTCAGACGGGGGCTAGATTTTGTCTGCTATTCCGACGTTGCTGATGCGAGAAAAATTGATGTGGTCCCGTCAGCAGACTGCTGGATTACTGAAGCTTTGGAGCAGTTTCAGGCAGCAGCACTAAATCATGGATCCTATATTTCACAAGTTCCTGCGGGGTCAGAATGTTCACTGACAAAAGAGTTTGGTTTGCTACATTTTTTTAATTTCTCCTTGTTCTGTGATTTACGGTTTCTGAGAATATATCAGCATAAATACATACGCATGGATGCATTGCGTTACTAAAAATGTGTTGGATCTATACAAAATAAAATAAGTGTATTTTTTGTGATGAAGATGGCAAAATGTAGACGTGTCGCTATTTAAGCGGCTGCAACGCGTGAAAACAATAGAGCTGGAATTGCGGCTATTGCAACTTCAAAGATGCGGCGAGATTTCAACTGCTCGTCCGACTCATACCCAGGTGATGGATATGAATCCTTAATCCTTCTGTGCGCCTTTTTGCTTGTTGGTTTAGGCCGTGAAACTTTCAAACTTGGGTTTGCCCTGCAGCGATCAAATTGTTTAAAAAAGTTTTTTCGTGTCATGACTACTACTAAAACATTTCTTTGCTACATTGCTACAGATTTGTCAGCCTGTTTCTTTCCTGTTGTAATTTAAAACTGTGTTGGAGCAACACCGGAGTCCAATGCCGATCGAAATACCTCATGCGGCAGAGATCAGCAAAAAGACACGAAGAGGGTTAACGAGACAGAGGCCAATATGTGTAATCCACGCTGCCAGCCCGCCAGCCCCAAAATACCACGTATAGTACATAATAAACCAGATGTCGTCAATAACTTCTGCCTGACCGCGACATGGATGGCACAACCGTGGGATCCAGTGTTTACCTCGTACACGAACTGGAGGTTTTCATAAAAGGGACTAGAGACAGTGAACATCACAATATGCGCTTCTGTTATTTGCAGCACAGCCACCGATAGCTTGTCAGGTCACCAGGCTCGACTCTGATCTAAAATGGACCGTAAAAATCGACGCCTGCACGTAGCAAACTATACTTTTCGTGAAAAAGTGTAATTAACAGGTCAGTAATTTCTTGTAAAATTAGAAAGCGCATCTCCTTTCCTGTAAAAAAATATGGTTGCGAAACTTGCCAGGGCCAGCGGCTGGCTGCTACGCAGACGACGAAGCCGACTGGCGTGGCACGTTTGGCGCTCATGGTGATCAGATGGCGCTTCACCTCCTTATCGAGGCTGGTCTTGCCAACCGCCGTGGCTTATTAAGAGGAACATATAATGTTTTAAAGTACCTTTAGCTTTGCAGTTAATGCGGATGCTAAAAGCAAAAGTAAAGATGGCACAAAAAGCTCGTTTGCATAACGACGGCGCTTTTGCTGCCAACAGGTTTTTCGTCTGCCGTGTCCTCTGCTTTCTTTTTGCTGGTCGGCTGCACGCTTTGGACGCTGCTCTCGACTCCATCTATCAATACGCGTGACAAACGCGACTGCCAACTCGACTCGACTCGTCTGATCGTCACCAGTCCTCCGTTGACCAGGGAAAGTTTCTTGGCCCTACGTTTTTGCAGTAAAAAAACCAAACTTTTGTTATTGTACAAAAAAAATTACCTCTGGGCTATTTTTGACGAAAACGATTAGATTGCTTTATGCTGGCGCCATATTTTACGGTTTGTTTCAGATTAGACCTGGTGACTTGGGACACCCTACATACCTTTTTGACGAGCGTAGTGACAGCTAGTGGCATGCAACACAAATTATCGAAGTCAACCGTTGCTTGGACACATGACTCTGGGAATATCTTGGGCACTAGGGCTGTGCGAGCATTCGGCTTGAACTCGTCTTGGCTTGTACGGAGAACGCAATGCTGCGTCAGAGTTTGGCAGGGACTGGGATGCAATTACCGGCATCGTGTCCAAGAAATAATGACCGCCAAGGTCACTGGATGGGATCTTGAAAGGCTATATTGCAAAACAAATTACCTCATCTCAAGTGAGCCTTATTGTTAGCTGTCATTTCTTTGATTTAACCGGAAACCATTAATTTGGCTGATTGGCATTTATTCCAAATTTCGTATTGTTGAAACTTTGCTTTCTATGGCCCAGTACCTCGCATAGGTGTAATTCATATCCCTTTTTGTGTTTTACATATTTTCAAATAATTACGTTAGGATCGTGAAATGACAGCAGTGTTGCGTGTTTTTATTATTTATTGTGTTTGTAATGTATATATAACATTGCTTTTTGTTCAATTTTCACTTTTCTCTTCTAAATTTATGGCTTGTGTTTTATATTTAAAGGTTCTAATAAGGTTTTAAGGTTTTTTCTAACTTCAGAAACTATCATTATTATAATTAATGTAGTTTGGTAGTCCAGTGCTGGAAAAACAGCTTTTCAGGTTTCAGTTTCAAAATGAAGTTTCAAAAGTACCTACTACTTTGATTCGAAAATTTCAATTTTTTTGAAATAAAAAAAAGTATATCCGACTTGAAAAATAAAAGAGTACGAACAATTGCCACCTGTACTATTTCTTTCTGGTTAGAGCCAACTTTATATACACACAGAATAGTTTTGGTTAAAAATCCTGATGCTTTGAGCTTTCTACACTGTATATAAAATGTCCCATGCTATGAAAGCGCCAATATATTTGATGTCAACACAAATATTTGAAAAATTAAATTAGTTTAATAGGGGTTTATATGTTCTCAAAATGGACTAAAATAACTCGGCTATGCTAGTTCTTAAATCTAATTTTACTCCAATACACGTTTTATGGTTCTTTAAGTAAGAACTTTAAATATTATTTTAGGGGTTTTCGAAGTGGAGCGGTTAGGCGACTCATCGGCCACTCGATCAACACAGGAAAGTGTGCCGCCAGCGTTTGCCGGCTACAATTAACTTCGGGTACGTGCTGAGGCTTACACGAGTGAAAAAAAGAAAGAAAAAAAGGGCAGAAGTCGGATATCATGTAGACCACCTCTGTCAAGACGAATTGCACGTGCAATGACTTCAGCCACCTATTCTCTGGCACAGATTTTAAGAGAAAAATAACTAATCGAGCAGCGCAATATTATAAATCAGTGGTCGCGTAACCAGCGGCCCGCGGGCCGGACCCGGCCCGCGAGGCAGTATCATCCGGCCCCCAGCCCCCAGCGCCCTCCTCCCCCCCCCCCCAACGCGGTCAGCTTAAAAAGAAAAAAAAAGAGATAAAGTGGACTAACTCTCTGCCCGTTGCCTGTCGAGAGACATTTGTTTATTTCAAAATTCATTTAAGGCAGATCTTAGCCAGGTTCGAGAGTGTTACCAGATAGAGCTGGCCGATCTGCAAAGAGATAATAATTTGAAGAGCGCATTTGCAGCAAACGACCTTGTTACATTTTATGCTGGCCTTGCGGATTTTACGTTCATGAATCTTAAGAAACTCGCAGCCACCATGATTACAGTGTTCGGGAGCACATATGTCTGCGAGTAGACTTTTTCACGAATGAAGTGCATAAAATCCAACTTGCGCTCACGAATGACTGACGAGAACCTCCACAATGTTTTGCGACTCGCAGTTAGTAGCTTGAATGTGGATGTCCGTAGTTTGGCGAGCGCAGTTTTCAACACCAGAAGTCTCACTGAGAGGAGTTTCTAGGTTTTCGTGGAAATGTTGTATCTCATGTTGTGTGTCGTGAAATAAAGAAACTATTCATTTTGGATTTATGTACGTCAATGTAAGTTCGTGCAAGTGCTCTTTTTATTTTTTTTTTATTTTAACCCCCCCCCCCCCCCCCCCCCCCGCTGCTTGCCGTCAGGCCCGTTCCGCCTTGGCTTCGCGGCGACTCGGCCCGCTGCGCCAAAAGGTTGCCGACCACTGTTATAAATGATCAGACTAGGTATGACGAAACGTCTGTGCTGCTATTACACACGCGGAACGAGTCTGGGGCAACAGAGCTTGAGTAAGCTTATCACTTCGTTCATTCCGAACCAAAACTGATCGGGAGCATGCCGTGCGTTCTACTTTAGCCGATTGCTGACTACGAATGCAGATATTGTTGCAACTTCTGCTCCTACTACAGGCGCGGAACGAGCATGGGGCAACATGGCTTGAGTAAAGCTTATCACTTGGTGAATCTCAAACCGAAACGAATCAGGAGCATGCCGTGCGGTGTTACTTTAGCCGATTTCTTTCATATCATGTTGCGTTTCGAAGCGCTAGATTAAGTGAGGTGTCTAGCCTACCAGTTTATATACGGATAGCAGTTGTGTACCAATAATACGTGCAAACACTCTTTGTATTCACTAGTAAACACTGGGACTCACTGGGCCAATCATTGTGAGAAAATGGAATGGCATGTATACGAATCGGGTCGGTAGAGTGGTTACAGTAGAGAGTCGTAGGGGTGTTGTGTTAGAGCTGTTTGTGCCTTGTTGTACTGCTGACCTGTATGGGCCTGTAACAGTACTCGGTGTGTTGGTTCATGTTCCTGCTGTGTGTGTGTTGTGTATGAGTGGTTGCCTCTGAAAGTACAAAATAAAAATTAATGTTTTTTGGCGCCATCTACCGTTTACTTTTACACTTTCTGAGTGACCTAAGCTGCCGCCTGGTCCAAGAAGCTGAGCGTTGAGTAGTCGTGTATATATTCATTTACAAACAGCTGGCCTACGGCCCACCTGCCTACCTACCTCTCAGCTCGATAACAATCGTAATAATTGTGCACCCAGCCCCTTAAGTGCTCGATCTCTTTAAAGCGAGGAACAGGCATAGTCACAAACAAGATGACATTAAAAAAAGATTGAGGTACACCTAAGCATTCCTAATGAGTTGTGAATGCTAAGGCATGCAAGCCGTTAGTCCTCTCCCCCTTTTTCGTCTGCTGCGTACTTTTCGTTGCCGGTCGGCGCGTGTGCTCCCTGGTGTCCTTGACGCTCCGCGTTGATGGACACACAGCGGCATGGGGTGAGCGGTCGGGGAAACTGACGAGCGCAGCGGCCTACGGGAGCCCTGTCGACCCGCGCCAGCCAATGGAACCGAAGGGAACTATCTGCCGTTTTCGCGCTTCAGACTGATGGCGTCAGCTCGCTCTATAAGACAGTTAATGCTTTCGCATTAAAAAATAGCTTTAGCGTTTGTGCGAGCTAACGCTTCTGGTGGATGTCAACTAAGGTGCGCAGCAATTCATCGCCGTGTTCAACAAGCATCTGTTGTGTTAAAAAAAGCTGCATTTAAGCTAAGGCAAAGAAAACAAAAAACTAAACATTTCTTAGTTAGAAAACAAAACAACTAAATATCCACGTTAAGCGTGGTAAGAATGTATTTCTGCCGAATCATTCACGAATCTTCAGCAACGTTCGGCAGAAGTTCGGCTTTCCCGAATCCTAAAATTCGGCCCCAAAGTTTCAATTCGGCAAAAGTTCGGTCCATCAATGCTGGCAAAACGTAGTCAAAACGAGAGGAGGTCCCGCAACGCTGACCCTTTCTAATGAAGAAAGTGTTTAATCGAGCAAGTAAAAACGATTTGATTTCACAACCAAGACATCAATTAGCGTTCCGGAAAGGTTTGTTCGTGCTTCCCGTCGGAAAGTGAATTGATCGATTGAACGGTAACGTGTTGATAGCTCAGCGACAGATCAAGTTGTCGAGATGAGAAGACAATCGGACCACATCACAATTTAGAATGCTTAGCACAGCCCCAGTGAATGAAGATACTTCTAGCGGAAAGCCGAAACATCAGTTGGCGTTGCGGAAAAGGATTGTTCGCTGATCTCGCCTGGAAAACGAATTGTCGTGCTGTCTAGCATGGTGGGGCGTGTGGTATCGGCGTAGCGCATTGACAAGCTCCGTCTCGTCGCTTCAAGGCAGAACTACGGAACATTTGACAAGCTGCAGTTTCCTGCGTCGACAAGCGGGTTCAAGAATTTTGTCTTTTATTTCAATCTGGAACAGCAGTCATGGTCAATAAATAGATCGGTCAAGGAAACTGGGTTAAATTTCCGCGTATGTGCTCGAAGGGAGTGTTCCAAAAACTTTCACGGTTATTAAAACATTTTTTAAACTTCCTCACGTCAACGTCTTTTAGAGCGCAGCTCTTAGGCGCCCTTTTCCGGCTTGAGCGGTTTCGCCGTCGCCGTCGGCGTCGGCGTAACTGAGCGTTGCATTATGGGATATTTCTTATAATAACGTCACATGTGACGTGATGACATCACACGTGAGTGACGTTCACCAGAATAGCGTCACACGTGATATCACACATGGCGTGACGTCCCACGTGACATCACATATCACGCGACATTACGTGTGACGTCACGAGGGTCACGAGTGGCACCACGCGGGATGTCGCCGGGAGTTGCATTATGGGTAAATTTTCACGCTAATTTAGCGGAAAAGGTTTCCCCGCTAAATTTACCGAAACGTTTCCCGTTCAATTTAGCGGAACGTTTCCCCGCTAAATTTAGCTAACAAAATTTACCGCTAAATATAGCGAAAAAAATTCCCCAATAAATTCAGCGCAAATTTCTACAAGTGGGAGGGGAGCAGGAGAGGAAGAGGGGAAAGCATGGTTGAGGAGGAGGCATAGCCGCATACCCTCCTCTATGCTTCCTCCTTCTCCTCAAGAGCTGCGCTCTACTTCGATCTTACAGGCGATTGTAAATGTCTTTCATCTTTTTTATTAATTTACACTGCTGCTCTAAGAGGCCTTCATTAATTTATCTTCTGAATAATTTCGGCTTCTGTCACCGGTATCCACGAGATGCCAGGTTCATCATAACCGTGAGGTTGCAAGTGGTTCATGCAAACCGTCGATTGTTTCGGTGTGTCGCGCTCTTTGTACACTATGCTGCGTTTAGTTGCTGCGCTCGGAGTACGAAACTCCGAGTGTCGGAGTGGGAGGAAATGAGCGCCGACTTAACGCGCCCAGTGAAAACATAGCCCATATGGTGCAACTAACAACTCTCCCTGTAGCGCTTGGCCACCTGGTGGACGGGCAGAGAAGTGAGTGACCGCTCTCCTGGGAGAGAGAGGAGGGTGCGAGGAAGCCGGCCGGGCCATTTTTCGCCTCCTCTTTGGGAACGCAGCCGCGCGCAGGAGGGCGGGCTTACTTGTTCGGAATCTTGTGATTTCCGGGTTCTCACATTGTTAGTAGCAGTTTACTGTTCTCAAAAAGCATTAGTAGCGCCTCGATGGCTTTCTCTTTTGTTTGCGCCGTCTCATGCGGACGGATGATCTGTTGTCTTGTTGTGTAATGGAGTCAATCAGCAGTGTCGAACGCCGCCATTGGCTCGCGTGCGATCGTCGGTGTGATACGCAAACTGGAGAAGCTGGCTAGTATCCGCACATTTTTTACAGATCTCGCACTCCGGGTCCGCACTCGGCCGGGTCTGGGGCGCGTGTAACCCCCCCCCCCCCCCCCTTCTCCTTTAGGTTACGCCCCTTCGCGGTGACAGTCTGCGGCGGCTCATTCCAATAACGTTAACCCACCAAGCCCGTCCGTGAACGCAGGTTGGCGGCGGCCAACAATTCGCTAAAGTGTATTTCGATGCTAAGTCGGCGTTGCTGAAACGTCGCTCGACGGACTGAAGGCCATCCCGCTGCCGGGTGATTCGCTCCCCATGGGGAGGCCTTAGCGAGGCAGACTCTCGACGCATACCTCGCACCGGGATGCTTGGCTTTGTCCGTCCGGGTCAGCTGAGCCTTCGCGTCCGCGAAGAGCTCCACGCTCGACAGTGAGAATGCGGGATCTTTGTGTTCGATTTTATCCGGTTGGTCGGCCTTCTCGTTCACTGCGATGCGGCAGTGGCTGGTCACCTATTGGATGGCGATCCTGGGTGGTGTCCGCAGTAAGTAAGTGTTTGGTTTCCGTTCCGACCACGAATTTTAGAAAGGTTTATGCTGCCTTTGTGCGCCCAATGTAGAGTGTTTACGACAGGTTCACGTGTGATGGCGTCATATACCAGCGATCTCGTATTACACGTTTGAAGTTGCTGTTCTCATGGTGAGCACTTCGTGCCTGTCCGAAGTCTTTCAACGGACGTTCGTTCCGTTGCCGGCTTCTTGTGTGCAATCGCCGTGCAGAGGCGTCCCCTATAAATCCTAACTGACCTTAAGGTCGGCCGACATTTTCTCGAAATGCTGCTTTTATTTTTTCCGTCTTGCTGTCAGAAGAAATTTTTAATTTTTTGCTTCGCTCCTGCCTTAACAGGTTAAGAGTGAAGAACGGGGAGGTGTGCGTGTTGCAAATAGAAGAGGAAAATAGCACTTTGCAGAAACACCGCCTGGTCTGTGGTGGCGCGAGGGTTATGGGTGACGCCTATGCTCTGCTTCTTACCGTTTTCGAGACCTCTGAGGCCGAATATTAGCGATCTAACAACGTTAAAAAATGCAGGGGGTTATGTCCCGGTCTTGTGTGTTTCGATTTGCTTACAGGGCTCAAAGATCGAAAATCCGCATACAATTCAAAATAGTGCAAGACAACTGACTCGTGCACGGGCTAGAACCCAGACATCTCCGCTCAAAGTTCAAGGCAACTTGGAGAGGTTTGAAGATAAAGGAAGTAGGCAGGCGAGCTGGTTGATGTTACACATTTTTGAAAACCAGAGACGACGGACGAAAAAGGGGACAACACACAAAACGTCTCAAAAACAGGGTTGCCAGATAGCTCCTAGCTGATATAGCCAAATGGCTAGTCAGTGTAGCCCAAAAGTAGCCAAAAGCCAAATATTTGCATAGCCCAAAAGTAGCCAAAATTTCGATATTGCGTTTACAAGCTGAAGGCGAAAGCTCTGCTTCTGTATATGTTTAGGTGAGAGATAGTATGCAAAATCAAAGTATTACAAGATCCAGAAAACAGTTTTATTTCAAATAATAAAACAAAAAGCTCATGTGGACACATTTGGACAGTCTCATGCTATGAACAATATTATTAGGAAGCATTTGTCCCACTCGTACTAGCTCTGTACAGTACCTTAGAGTTGAACCGAGCGAAACATTCGTCGGAAGGCTTAAAATCTTTGCAACACTCTTTCCTCCCAAAGAAAAAAAAAACTTCACATGAAGGATGCTCTTCAGGGTTTCTTGAGACATCCTACAGTATACAGAGGGAAAGGGGACAATTTCGCGGATATCGTGCAAAAATTGGACATAGCCCAAAAATAGCCGCACGTAGCCACATAGCCAACCGCCAAATTTCGACGCCAAACCTATCACTAGGTAGCCCAATTTGGCTATTAATAGCCCAATCTGGTAACCCTG
>JAZHYW010038593.1:0-53006 GCA_037355805.1 Ixodes ricinus | reverse complement strand
TATTCATGAAAAACCCGCAGCGCCTATACAGGCATTATTGCAGGGGGGCACAATGCATTAAAAAAAGATCCACAGTCTCGCGGCACACCACTTCCGCCGGTAATGAATTCCATTCTGCGATGGTTCGTGCAAAAAAGAGTGTTTCAAAATGTTTGTCCTGGAGAAATACGGCTGAACCTTATAACAATGGTCTGTACGAGCAGAACGGTAAGATGGCGAATGCAGAAACTTTGCAGCACAAATTCCTGTTTGGTTGTGATAAATGGAGTAAAACAGTTTGAGGCGCAGCCTTTTACGACGTTCATTTAAATGCATCCATCCCAGTTCCTTTTTCATTTCAGTTGTGCTACTGAAACGATCGTATCTTCCCAGGACAAACCGAGCAGCAACAGATTGAATACGTTCAATAGCACTGATACGAACCTGGTAAGACGGATCCCACACATGACAGGCATACTCTAATATCGGTCTAACATACGCTTTATACGCTGCTTCCTTAAGCTCTTTGCTTACATGTTTAAGGTTGCGCTGTAAAAAACTTAGAGCCCTGCCTGCCCTGGAAACGACACTGTTCACTTGTGCTGTCCATGTTCCGTCTTCGGAAAATATAACACCTAAATATTTATAAGATGGTTCCATTCTAATATTTTCATTGTTAATGGAGTACTGATGAGTTAATTTATTCTGTTTTCTTGTGAAGCACACATGAACACACTTGCTAGCGTTCAATGACATCTTATTGTTTCTACACCATGTTTCAATTCGTTTAACATCTCTCATAAGCTGTGTGAAATCCGTTTCCCCAGACACTGCGTTGTACAATGCACAATCGTCGGCAAATAGACGTATTTTTGATTCAATTCCTCGGGAAATATCATTAATATAAATGAGAAAGAGAAGCGGTCCCAACACAGATCCCTGTGGAACGCCAGATGTTACTAAGACACGACCCGAACATGTCCCATTTACCACAACCTGTTGCTGCCTTGAAGCTAGGTAATCTCGTAACCAGTTCATCACATTATTATCAATATTTAGGACTTCAAGTTTCTGCAGTAATACCGAATGAGAGACAGTATCAAACGCTTTCTTGACATCTAAAAATATACAATCAACTTGACCTCTATTATCAAGCACTGTGGCAATATCATGATAAAACTCGATTAGCTGCGTCGTACACGAAAAACCTTTTCGGAACCCATGCTGTTGATCATTCAAAAAGTCGATCAAAACAAGGTGCTTCATTAACGCCGAATACAAAACATGTTCAATAATTTTACAGCACACTGGGGTAAGCGAGATCGGCCTATAGTTCGAAACATTACATTTAGATCCGCCCTTTAAAACTGGCACGACATTGGCTACTTTCCAATCATCAGGTAGTTTTCCCTCCTGTATCGACTTAGAAAAAATTACAAAAAGATATTTCGCTACTGCACTCGAACAATACTTTAACACCCTAGGGGAGATACCATCAGGACCAGTAGCTTTGGATTCATCAATATTAACAAGTAATTTATTGATTCCATTAATGGAGAACTCAACCTGCGGCATGCCAACATACTGGTCGCTAATCATCTGTAGGGAAACATTTTCATCGGGAAGGAATACTGACTTAAAGAAATCATTAAATAATGTAGCTTTATCATAATCATTTGTTACAACAAACCCTTCATGCTGCATTTGACTGGGGGGCCCAAGCTTATCTTTACCACACCGTTTCATAAATTTCCAGAACTTCTTCTTGTTGTTACTTTGCAGGTCTAAAGTTAAACCTTGAAAGAACGTCCTCTGGCATTCTCTCAATTTTTTCTTATATTGTGACGTTAGGTCCCGCAGTTTACAAAAGTTATCCTCAGATTTATTTTTGCAGTACTTTGTAAAGGTTCTCTGTCGTCTACGTATCATGCAAATTAGCTCACCAGTAATCCATGGCTTCTCCTCTTTTTCAGTTTACTGCTTAATTTACTAGGTACATGAGCGTCCATGAGAGTAAGAATTCTCTCCTTAAACGTTAGCCACAAATTATTAACGCTTATGTCGTCTGCAATACATTCAAAAGACAAAAAACTGTTCTCAAGATTCATTGAGATCTTTGCATAATCCCCTTTGTCAAAAAAGAAAACTTTCCTAGACTCGTTAATTTTGACTCGATTAGTAGTTGTGGCCAAATTGGCAACGACGGCATGATGATCACTGATGCCAGGTATGACGCATACATTCGACACAACATCGGGAGTGTTGCAAAACAACAAATCAAGAAGGTTAGAACCGCGTGTCGGCTGAGCGACATATTGAGAAAAGCCAAGTGTATCCGACATAGTTTTCATCTCAGAGTATATACCGCTATTAGAGCCTAAAACACATCTACCATCACTCCAGGTGGCATCCGGTAAATTAAAATCACCTCCAAGAAGAATACACTCGGCAGAAAAAGAACAAACAATCTTGCGCAGCTGCCGCATAACGCTCAAATCAGAAGCTGGTGGACGATAAAAGGAGCCAACCACAAATCTGGAACCATCAGACTGCATGACACGGCACCAAACAGATTCAGTTGAGTTGCTATCAACACGAAGTTCACAGCTATTTAATGAATCCCTCACTAAGATAAAAACTCCGCCACCGTGCGTCATTCTATCATGACGGTACACATTGAAAGAACGAGGAAATACTTCATTGTCCATTATCGTTGCGTCGAGCCAAGACTCCGTTCCGATGACGACATCAGCACATATTGAGCTGATTAGGCCAGCCAACTCGCCCACTTTATTTCTAACACTCCGGCAATTTACAACAAGTACAACAGTTTCACAAACTGTCCTTGATTTGGGGGTACATTATGATCGTTTTACTTGTACCACTTCCTGAAGTTCGGAGTCCCATGTATATGACTTGCCATCTATGTATAGTTTATCGCGTACAAGTTTAACCGAGTGGTCGCCTTGCTCCCTTTCTGCTTTCGCATGGTCCCATAAGTGCTTACGCTTAATGCGTACATCCTGTGAATGGTCATCACATAGTGACAAGCCGGTATCTTTAAGTTTACGGGCGTTCCTAAAAAGCTCAGTTTTCTCATTTTGGTCAAAAAGACGCAATATTACTGGCCGGGTTGAATTGCCGCCTCTTCTTCCCAAGCGATGAATCCTCTCAAGAGTTGTGATTTTTACACCCATCTTGGCTTCGAACACTTCATTGACGACATGCTGTCGCAATGAGGCTGTCGTCTCATTGCTGTCTTCTTTCAATCCATAGATAACGACGTTGTTCTGCCTACTGCGATTTTCAACGTCATCTATCTTAGCACGCAATGCCACCATACCAACCGATATTGTTTCAACTGTTCTTTCACATTGGTCAAGCTGTGCACTACACCCGGCAAGAGATTTGAGATCAGTTTCGATTGTATTCAGTCTTAAGTCTGTTCGAGCCATGTAATCGTCAAGCTTTTGGTTGACCATCCCAATCTTTTCAAGTATTTCTTTCTGTCCGTTGAGAAGCGCCTTCATATCCTCATCTATGGGACCGGGATTTAATTCAACATCGCCGCTTAAAAGCAACACCAGCATACACAAACCATCAAAGCAGTCAACAACAACACAAAACGCTTTCGGGCAGGGCAACACCGCTAGGCACCAATAACTTTTCATAAATCGTCCAAAGGAAGGTTTTTTACCAACCTGCAGTGCGAAGAGGAGCGGATTAGATGGTGTCCGCATGCCAGCGGTGTCGCCTTGTCCAATGCCACGGGAAGCGAAAGGGGCGTGACTCGACAACTCCGATAGCCCCGATGATGATGATGACGGTATCGTTGAGTAGTTGCCAACAGCAGGAATGAGGAACAAGGTGCGGAAGCGTCGCCGTGGAAATTCCAATGTTTCGTAGTAATCCGGGACTTTTACGACAAAATCATCGAAGACATAAACGGATACTGGCTGCCGTTGCTCTGATGTCCATCCGTCGGTTGCAAGGCCCGTACACAAGGTAAGAACCTGCAGTGCGAAGAGGAGCGGATTAGATGGTGTCCGCATGCCAGCGGTGTCGCCTTGCCCAATACCTTATTTTACCTTATTGGCTTCGTTGTTGATAACCGAGTTTTCAAACCCAATGACGACAAGCTGCGCGCGATACCTAATTACCCGCAGCTGCAAGACGTCAAGAGCTTGCAACGTTATTTGGGCATTGAATGGCTGTTATCCTCAACTCATCCCACACTGTGCCGAGAAAGCCAACCCTTTGTATTTGCTTTTGCCCAAAGGAGAAAATTGGCTTTGGAGACGAGACATCAGAACGCTTTCCCTCGACTCGCGAAGGCAATCACCTACTGCGCTTCGTTAGTTTCCGGATCTCTTTAAACCGTTTGTTCTTCAGACAGATGCCAGCAACTCTGGCCTGGTGCAGTCTTCTTTTAGGAACACAACGGTTTTCTTCGGATAGTTGCCCTCACCAGGATCATGCTGAAAATGAAGGAGTGTCTCGCCGTTATTTTTTGCCCTCAAAGAATTCAACATGTATCTTGATGACATATCGTTTCAGATCCAGATCGATGAAGTGCATCGGAAGAATTTGCGGAATCCAGCCGGACGCCTTGCACAATGGGCTCCGACATTATATACCTCTAAGCCACTACATAAAAGAGTTACGTCCTGGCAGATGCGCTCTCGTGTTCCCCTTTGCAGGTCCTTCCCACTAAGAACGAGCCGGCATTAGCGAAAATACCTGGCATTATGGCCGACACATCGGTAACGGTGGGGGACGTTGGTGATTTGTGCAGTACTTAGCAAGGAACAGTGCGAGTACGGACTCTGTCTACCGGTGCGCGAGAAGCTTGCAGGTCAAAGGGCAGGCCGCACTGTGAGCGACGATGGGTGCTACTCGTACTTGCTGAGAGAGAATGGTCTTCTTTAAACTGCTTTTTCTAAGCAGACGATGACTCCGGTGGATCGCCTTTCAAGATCGTGACGCCTCGTGAACTTCGGACGCCGTTCATCAGTCACTTCCAGGATTCAGCATTATCAGGCCACAGCAGCGGCAATATGACTTGCAAAAAGTTACGTCGTGTCAAGACTCGAGCAGGAAACAGGCAAGATGTAGTGAAGTATGGTCACACTTGTCCAGAATGTCGGAAGTTGTGGCCACGCGGAGGTCACCCACCGGGATTCATGCAGTCAATCGTAAGTCACTCTGCCTGGCACATTGTTGCGTGCATTGTAGAGGGACCGCTTCCTCATAATCCGCGCGGTAATCATTTTCATCCTGTCGTGACTGATCACCTCACGATGTCGGTTAAATTGTCCCCTTACAGAAGCGTCTTTCACTGGTAATCTGGGACTGCCTTCTCGCTGTCTTTACCAGATTTGGCTTCCTTCGAGGGCTCAGCACGGATGGTGGATGGTGCGTCATACTTACAGTGCAGCGTATTCGTCGACACCTGTGCTCCGCTTGGCATACAATGCAAGCTCGCTTTTCCCCAGTGCTCATAATCTGTTGTGCTGACCAGCTGATTGTTGGCAGATGTATCAGATACACAGCCAAAGGGAACATAAAGAAGCTTAATATAATGTTTTGATATGTGTACATTTGAGAGTGTCGAGCATTGCTTATTACATCTGATCAGTGTGTTTATTGGTCCAGCCACTATGGTTAATAAAAGTGGTAGGTGTCTTTTTCTTACATTCAATCAATGTGGACATCGTTTCCGGTGCTTCTGGTTCGCTTGCAATAGGCAGTGGATGCTGTGGTTGTGACTGCAAAAGGGGCTGAGAAACAGGCGACCACGGCCCTCCTGTATGAAGAAAACAATAAATTGACCGATTCGCCCAAAACACAATCTCCTGGTTCCGGTGCCAGACCGCTGTGACAGAATAAAATCTACTGCTTGCTGTACTGGGTATGGAACCATGTTCATCTTACCAGAAAAATAAACAACGCATCGCCCCATTGTCGTTCTTCACCCAAATGTATTCTTAGCCGTTAGAGTCAGGTGATAACTTACTGTTGCCAAATTGAATGTTGTAATCGATTTGCCTAACTTTTCAGCGAGAAGCTTTGGGGTTTTGTTGGCTGCCATCTTCTCGGCGCTTCTCTGCAAATATTGATATACTCCGTTTTCTCCTACTACTGACATCAACGGAGGCTACGAGCTATTAGAGCCAATGAGTAATATGAAAAATAGCAGCGCTCTTAGTGGTTCAGGTGCAGTCTGGCAGTAGGTGACTCTCAACGGGTAGTTTCGGTTTCGCCGGGATGTGCATCTGTCGTCTGCTATCGTCTTCGCACCGCTATTGCTCACGTCGTCGTGGAAAGCTCCACACTTACGCGCGATGCACTAGGTGCCCTTTTCTTCTGGCTGATAAATATCGGACACAGCGAATAACGTAACAATTTTGATTTTGCTGGCACGTGGAAAAATCAAAAACGCTACAACGGCAAATAGAAGAGAACACAGGTCGACTTATGCCAAATGCCGTGCCAGCTCACAGCGTGCATTTGTTTGCAACCTCCAGAACATCTACTGAGACTAGTACTCTACTCTTATAACACCCTTGTTTCGCCAAGCGCTATTTTCAATCGGGCTAATGCGGTACGTGACGAACCTCGCTGTACGAGAGTGCCTTCAAGCCCGAACTTGCGCCCCTTGCATCGTCGCTGTAAGGAAATTGGTCACGGAAACAAGGGTGTTTTAGAACTGGAGTGCTTGTCGTAGTGGCTGTTCTCAAGGTTGCAAACAAATGCCCTCAGTGGGCTGGCACGGCGTTCTTCCAGAGCTGTATATGCAGTGACTTTGGTCATTAATTTGTAAGAATAGAGCAATAATAAGGGCACGCCATTGGCCGAGATCGTTTCAATGATCTGGGCGCGTTGAATGACAGCTCTTTGGACCCAACCACTATACGCGAATATTTCCTTAGCGGAGGCAGCGAGCTTAACAAATAACCTCCAATCACAATTGTTTTATACGGATATATTCAAGTATTTTATTTCAGCACGCTAGAGTGGAAATTTGCGACTATTCGTAACTAAAAGAACAAATACGTGACGTTTACGTCACAGCGACATTTAGAAAGCACTCTCTCTCTCTCTTTTGATGGCAGTCTCAGCCGAGGTAAGGGCCGAGAGACTGGTAAGATGACCCTAACCTTGACCCTAACCCAGAACGCGTTCCCCTTGTTCCCAGCTTCGCCTCGTCTTTCAGAAACGTTTTCTTGTCGATGTCTCCTTTTCTGGCTCAGTAAACGCACTCAGCTCCTTAAAGTTTCATATCTCCACCAATCTCTTACAATTAACTATTCATGTGATTTCAGCCTCGTGCAGAAACAAAAAAATGGCTTTTGCGCCTTGCGCGGCTCCTTTAAGGTCATCTCGGCTTTATTTCACTTCGGAAGTAACGTCAGAAAAAGGGGGGGGGGTATAGGCGCCGCTGGGGAGCGACGCTTTCGCAGCTCCACCCCGGCTCTCGTCGGCTCCTTCCATTGACAAAACTCTCCCAATATACGGCTCTGCGTTCGGCCTACACCGATCTGCGTTCACTTGACTTGGCGGTTGCGTAATTTTTGCTTGCTCCCTCGTTTTAGAAAATTCCAAATCGTTTCCTTATTTGGCTGTGACTGATACGTAACGACGAGACAAAAAGGGTACTTGCTGCATCGCGCCTAAGTGGAGCATTCCACGACAATGTGAGTGATGCCGGTGCCGAGATGATAGCAGGACAGTTGCAAAACCCGGCGAAACCAAAATTGAAACTACTCGTTGAGAGTCTCTTGCTCCCATAGTAAACCTGAACCACTAGGGGCGCTTCTATTTTCTATATTGCCCATTTATGGCTGCGCGAGTCTTCCATGGTCTCTCTGAGGAAGCATGTTTTTCAATATGGTTTTATTTGGGCGGCTCGACGGGTTTTGTGAATCAGGTTATTTTGAAACAGCGAGACTAGGTACGGACAAAGAGCAAGACTGGCCAAAACACGAGTACAGACAGACTATGTTGCATGTAAAGCCTAGTCAAGTTCACAGAGCCGCATTGGCTGGAAAGGCTGGTACGCTACGCTGTTTAAGAACACCGCTTGCTCTTACTCCCTCACTTCATATACAAGTTACCCAATAAATAAAAAATCTGACAGTCCTTTCATTGGCTTTCGCCAACACACAAAGAAGAATGCTTGTTACTTTCTTTGCTGTTTTGCGCTATTTTACTCATGATGGACAACCAACTAGCCCGCCAGCTCATCTTGTTGCTTGTGACATAGCCGAATTCTGACTGCGCACGTGTTGGCATCTGCAACAGTTATTTTTGAAGTTGCCACCATGTGTAAATGCATTTCCATTATTTTGCTTAATGCTTGGAAAAAGGTATATTGATCAAACAAGCCTGTGCATATTTATTCAACTTTGGGTACTAGGCGAAACCTAGTTTTTATATGTTTCCTAAAAGGTTAGTAAGGCATAATATATATATAGTGAACAAATGGTTAAGGGGCAAACGAGCTGGTCAGTTTCTTGAAAACCATCTTGTTTGAATCCAGTCACACCCAGGGATTGGAGTAACCGACTTCCTTAGGATGCTCGAACTATATTTACAAACAACTGTGGTTCGACACAACAATCAAGATTTCATTCGGAAACATATAATATACATCAAACAGCAGTTGCTTCAATGTTGTCAGAGATTTATTTAAGTTATCTAGATCTAAAGCTGCATGATATCATCCGGAACCGTTCTCCTGGTGACATCCTTGTAAGGCGGTACGTGGACGACCTCTTGATCTGCAGTACCGATTCCAAGTAAGCGGCATCGCTTGAAATGGCGGCTTTTGACAGTTCTCCATAATTAAAGTTTTCTATAGATAGACCGGAGGGAGGTAGCTCACAATTTTTTTATCTACAGCTTAAACATTCGTCCAGTTTGTGCTGCGAATACGGCAAGCCAACTGCAAAACCTCTCCTACCATTTCACAGTTGTCACTCAAAACATGTAAAGGCTGGCATTGTTCGCAATCTAGTCAATAGTGCTCTGAAAAATTCATGGTCCCACTTTATTGGGTCTCCTCTGAAGCACCTGTTTGTTCGTTTTAAAGCAACTGGGTACCCTCATGATTACGTTTTCGATCAGTTGTTGCTTCTCGTTTCTCTCAAGAAAAAGTGCCAACGTGTTCTTAAACCCACAAAGCGTGTGGTTCTTCCGTTTTTTCACCAAATTTCGCATTATTTTAGATCCATTGGAAACAGGTACTGTATTAGCACTGTGTTCAGCAATGCTTACAGACTGAATCGAAAAATTCCGTTTGCTTCCGCCAGAGCTGGTTGCACTAATAAACACAGGGAAAAAGAGTTCAGTTGCGTGTCGGGAGTATTTTACAGTAGTCCGTTGGATAGAGGATTATTCTACATAGGACACACCACGCGCTGTATAAACGATCATCTCACCGAACACAAACATTGTGTCAAAAACAAATATCCGTATTCTGAAATGTAAAGACATCTAGTTGGATGCGATAATTGCCTACCTAACTGGGAGTGAACCACAATAGACCAAACAGAAAAAGATGACTGGAAATATTTGAAAAAAATATCTATAATAATCATGAACCCTGGGAATGCGGTAAATAAGCCATCGCTCACTTTGGCTACAGAACAGAAAAGGTTCCTATAAATTTGATGCCTTGACGCGTTAGGGCAAGTGTTTCGTTGCGGCCTAGGTGGTTTTGGTTGCTTTTGTCCGATTTCAAGTTTTGTCAAGATCAGTTCGCTTTGTTTTGTATTCCTGGTCGTTTGGTTCGTTGCGTGCCTCCTTTTGTAGTGTTCCCACTTTCTCCAGAAAGTGTACGTTTTAAGGGGTCCTTAAAACGTCTTTCTTTTGGTGTTTTTTGAGGGCACTGCCGGTGTGAAATGTGCTGAAAAAATGTTTTTTTATAGTATAAAGGAGGCCACTGCTTCACAGTTCTTTTATAAAGGTTGCTTTGTTGTACTGCTTGTGGCACGGGATTCCCCATTTCTCTCTCTCTCTCTCTCGCGCCTCTAGTGTTTTGTGTAGGATTTGATGCCTATATAAGTACATTTGTTGCCGAATAGATTTCAGCTATTTTTGAGACTGTGTTGGTCCCTCCCTCTCGTCCCAGTCTCGGGAGTTTTAGTCAAACGTATAATAGGTATAGATAAAGTCGTTTGTCCTCCCGGTGGTGTGGGAAGCAGGTTCCGCTCCGATGGGCTGGAGTTCGGTGGCACGAACGCCGCTGAATGACGGGTCGACTCACTGCTTGAATAGAACTATGTGCATTTATTTACACCCTAGTTACATGTCCCAACTTGGGAGACCATTCTGCCTCGTCTAAAGTCTCGACCCCCGTCCCCAATTTCTCTCAATCAAGTCCAAAGTCCGAATCTCCTTCAAAATCCTCTCGGCACCCATTTCTAGGCTCGTAAGAGCCTCCTTTCTCCTCAGAGACCGACCAATCTCTTCAAATTCTAGCACTCCCACATGGCACACTGTTCTCCAATGGTCGGTGAGCTGTCAGCCTGGCGCTCCAACCGCCAAACCCAATTTTTTGGAGAGTCGTTCTCTGCATTTTTGTCGGCCTGACTGGGGCAAACAGCTAAATTATTACACCGCACAAAAAGCGACCATTTGACACTAAGTGGCGAAACCCTCTATATACAGGCACACTCGCTTAACAGCCACAAGCAGCTCCAAGAATGGGCCGTCCCAGGGATCTGTCAGAGCAAACTCCCGAAACCCGAGACGTTTCTTAACGACCACAGGGGACCCGCTCCCACCTCTCAGCCGCTCTGCCCCCGCGAACGCGCCTTCCAAAACGCCGACACCACCATAGAAAGCTAAAAGAAACAATGCCGACGCAACTCTGGAAAGATAAACTTTTCTACCAAAAAGAAAATACCATAATTAATAAGCAGGATTTCCATATACTTAACTGGTATGTTATTATAATCGGTTGTTTCTTTGTGAGAAAGTGAATAATCGAAAAGATACAATGTTCAGAAAGGGGGAAACCGCTGTGTAGATTGGAAAATGTTTTCAACTTTGCAAGTCTGAATGATATTGACCATGCGTTAAATGTCTGCGCTGTCATGCACAGTTGCCCAAATTCGTTTTTACAGTTTCAGTCCACCTCCTTTAAGAAAGCCCCATTTATTAAAAACTAACAGGAAAGCTGTTTTGCCAAGGAGCGGCCTTTTCAGAATGTCAGCGTGGCAGCGCATGAAAAGAAAAGGGAATACCGTACTACGTGTGAGGGACATTAACATATATGGAGCAAGTGATTCTAAACTCGTCTTTGGCACATCGGAACGGAAGGAGCGCAAGGAACCAAGCAATGGATAGCATAAAGAGCACGGAGAATGCGCGATGATCAAGCAAGCAAACACTGTCATTGGGCAAACTGAAGGAGGGGCAATCATGTGGACGCATGCGGAGGAGTGTAAACAAATGGGCGAGGTGCGCAAAGAAGAGACGAACTTGTAAGCCATATTGCTTATGATGCTGGTGCTTTCAGTGCCTCAGTGCGCCTACAAACTGAGGAAGAGGAGGAGATAAGAGCAGTCGGGAACATCAGAACGCCGAGCTTTGGTTCGAATGAAATGATTGGTGGGTAGACCTAAAGCTAAAACATCCCTGCGCGCTCGCGTCTCCTTTTCTCCGTACGTCTCCCGGCGGTCACCACTTCGCTTGTACGAGTATTATTGAGGCAACAACGCAGTATTTAGTGTCATGTAGTGCAAAACTCTCAGGCTCATAAAGATTTGCATTGAGGTAGCCGATTTGCAATGAGTAGATTATAGAGAGATTGCTGCAGCACTGACTTTTTAATCTCTTTTATGACTGGCCTTATGGAAGCTCCCCATATCTGGCTGGAAAGGGCAGCTTCCAGCACTTGCGCGTCGGTGTCGCCCATTGATTGGCTGGTCAATGGTCCTGGAATCTAAATTTCACGATCATAACAGATTTGAATTCCTTCAAAAAATGAATGCAGTTAGAACTGAAATTTTCTTGCTCAGGTCGGGCTTTCTTATAAAGACGGGGTGCGGGTCTGCAATATCCCCTTTCCACTCGTGTCCGCTTGGCCGAGGCAGATGTCCTGCGAAACAAAATCTGTTACCTCAGCCGTAAACTGCTTCATCTGGCAGGTCGGGGGCATTGTACACTTATCCTTGACAGCATGGGTGACATGATAGATTTGGCGAGAGGGGTGCCCTCTCGGGGTGCCCTAGGCAAACCGGGACCTCCTTACCTTCACAAGAATTTTTAGAAGGCCTAATAAAGGCGGCATTCATGGGTGCCGGAAAGATGTGACCGTTGGTCATTGCCTCCTCACCGAGGGACGTGCGCTGCGTGTTGCTGGCCATCATCTCTTAGATTAGCTTTCCAATGTACCCTAAAATTAGAGCACCTGCATTATAACATCCCGAAATACACCGAGCAAGGCATTCAGCCTGGATTTGGAACCACACTTACGACAAGTTGCATCCGTTTTGTTCCCACGTGCTGTGGCATGTCCCTTCACGTGCCTTCGATGTGGTCACCGTAAAATGTGGATTGGCCTGTTGAGATTTTGGCAGTGGTAAGTGTGGTCCTTGCAGTGCAGGATTGCACGCCAGGTCTAGCAGGATAGTGATATTTCATTAAAAATCAAATGCGCCACTAATAATAAGTAGTGCATTTTGTGGTGTATAAGTACCACCCCCGTATAAATGAATGTTTTCACAAACAATTTTGTAAATCGTAACTTGGTAGAAATTCCCTTACATATTCGTACTTTACGGTGCGGTGAAACTGCAGTGATAAGATTCTTCTAGCTCATCGGCGCTGGAAATGTAGATAATCTTAGTTTAATGGTTCACAAGAGGGGTACTTAGCCAAGGAATCGGCTTGATTTGAGCATCTAAAAATGCTAAAACGTGCCCTTAAAATGATCCTTACCTTGTCCACTGCAAGGAGCAGGAGCGTGTTTTGAAACACGTTGTACATCTCATCATTCATGACTTTGACATTTTTGTGGTGCAGCATCCGCAGTGTGCTTGTGACTTTGCCTTGAGAGAAGAGTAAGTGGCTGGTCAGCAGTGAGTTTCCCGCGTCTCTTACATTGAATATGGGCTGGCTACTCCACTTATTTACATGTTCGAGAGGGCAGATGCTGACCACAGTGATGTGCGTACCCTGGCTCGTGATATCATTTTGGCAGGGTCTTGAACACTAGGGTCACATCCTGAAGAGCCCTCGCAGGCAGCTCTGAATGACCAGGAACTGGCGTTCTTTGTCTGGGGCTGGTGGACTTGATGAAGTTTGCTCATTACTGTAATAGGTATATGTAATGCGTTATTCACGTGTTCTAGGCGCACAAATGCATAGCTTGCTTCTCGAAACTTTCGGCAGAGCGAAATGGAGAGTATGTCGCATCAAGTCTGGCATGCAGAAGTGAGCAGGAAATATGCAGTTGTATTGCACCTTGCTGCTGCAGTGGGGGAGGCATAGCCGAAAGGATCCAACAGTAGTGGCTCCTCTGAGACCAGCAAAGATGCCACCCCTCCAGGGACGTTGATATCGACAGTGCAGTCCCTCAGAATCCTCTCTGCCTCGCAGGATGTGGCAGTCCAGCTGCTGAGACTTGCTCTGCAAATAGCACTTTTATACTCCAATGTTTTTAGATGCGGAGCATCTCTTGCCCGGGTCTATGTCCCGCGGCGTCGGCGGCGTCCGCACTCACACTACGCATGCGCAACTCTCCTCCTTCCCTCGCTCCAACAGCTGCGCGTTACTCTCTCCGCTCTCTCTCTCTACCAGGTGCGTGCACTTCGCGTGCGTTCGCTTCTACTCACACCGCGCGCGCATGCGCAACCTCCTCCTCTAGTCTCCTCACCTTCAAGTGTGAATATAAGCAGCGGTAGCGCGCTGCGCGCGTTCCCCTGGAGGAGTGAAAGGAGGATAATTTTCGGCGCGCGGGTCGCAGCGCCACGCCAGGGCTTTCCAGTGGGGTGGGCTTTCCCCGCTACTCTGCGGCTGTCGTCTGCTAGCGTTTCTCGGCCGCTCGCGTCCGCCGCAGCCCAAATCCGGCCGGCCAAAGGAAATCAGCCAAGAGGGAATAAATTAATTACGATCCGCGATGCTCCGCATCACCCCATGGTTCCCCTCGGGAAGATGGTGTAGTTTTTCACAATGCTTGATTGATGCAATTTGGGAGGTGGACAGTTTCCAACAGTGCCACGAGCACAGCAAGCATCCAAGGTACTATGCATCCCTGCAATTTTATAACCCTTGCATGCTTAGAATATTCTTCATTCAACAAAAACTGACATTGAGTATAGAAAGATTCATTCTTTTGTAGCTTTAGCTACACTGGCCGAGGTTGAGCAGTTTCGCGTGGCTCTCATAATGAGCCGTACTCCATGTTGCGCAAGCGCGAGGAGCAGTGACGTCACACAGCGCACAGCTGGCGGGGCGGAGCCGCCGTCGCCGCGGGCTCCGCTGCCACCGCGCGCGCTCGCCAATCTGCGCAAGCGCGAGGAGCAGTGACGTCACACGGCGCACAGCTGGCGAGGCGGAGCCGTTGCCGCCGCGGGATCTACCGTCACCGCGCGCCCCGCGCGCGCCTCGCCGGTCTTCAAATTTCAGAGGAGTGACTTCATAGCCGCGGCAGACGCACCGGCGCCGCCGCGTGCCCAGCCGTGTGCCTCCGTTGCGCAGTAGCCAAGTCTGACGCTGTACCGGAGCTGCTTGATAGCGCCTCTCATTTTGTGCGCATAAGCTCACGCTATATATATCCTGGCATAGCCGAGCTAAGCCACCGCAATTTTTTTTATGTTCTTTAAGTGTATGATTTGTGTTTTGTTACTGGTTTACGCAAGATCATCAGCAACTACCCAGTCGAAATATGGAGCTAATCATGTTATACTGGGGTGTGTGTGCTCCTTAGGTTCACTATATGTAAAGATATGTCCTTGGAATATTTTCAAAATGTTACAAAATTGAGAAGAGAACGCTTGCGAAATGGGCGGATGATTCGTATTTTACATTAACCGAGCAATATCTCTCTTTGAAGATAAAGTAAGTAGGCAGGCGAGCTGGTTGATGTTACACATTTTTGAAAACCGGAGACGACGGACGAAAAAGGGGACAACACACAAACGTCTCAAACGCAGCTACTAAAGTTTATTAGAACAGTCGTTTATATAGCATCTCTCCCACACGTCTTCCGGAACTGCACACGTCACTGGAACTTTTAGCCAAGATACATCTCATCTTGACTTTTTTTTTTTCCTTTCTTTTTCCCTTTTCCCTTCAAGTTATCGCACTTTGTTGGTACACAGCATTGCAAAACAAAGACACCACACTACAAAAAAAAAAACACGGAACAAATGCTTTTAGGTTGCTTCGTCTAGTCTGATAACAATTGAAACCTTCGAACTCACTTCATACACAGCACTGCAACCAAACCCCCTTTTGTCGCACCTCCCAAGGTCGAACCCAACGCACACACACCTTCACACAAGCTCCAAGGCCTAAGTATCACGTACAAAAAAGAACCTTACAACAGCATTAAAACAAATAAACCGATACAAAAAATACTTTACAACAGCAAAAATTTTCGGGTCGCTTCGTCTAATGCGATTGACGGCTGACTGATACAGTTGCCTACAGTCGTGATTCTAATCGTCTCTTTCAAAACTCTTTTTGCACAATCTTTTTCTTTGCTCAAAACAACAGTAGACCCCCAATCCGGCAGACAATTATTGCACTCCTGTACATGTTTAGCAATCTCCGAGTTTGGAGACCCGTTCTTAACTGCCCTCATATGTTCAAGCAGTCTCTCATTCAAGCACCTTTTTGTCTGCCCCACGTAGGTGAAACCGCAGGCCATTGGAATATCGTATACTACACCAACCTGGCAATCAACGGCGGCTTCTCTGTGCCGTTTCTGACAACCCCGCGCACCTCCCGCGAACGGCGTAAGCCTGTTCAACCTAAAGTCGGAAGTGAAAACAACCTTTATCTTGAACCTCCCAGCAATCGCCAACAAGTTGTGTGAAAATTTATGGAAATAAGGAATGCACACTACCCTTTCTGGTTTCTCCGTTTCTTTCCTCACCTCTCCTCTGAGTCTCACCACACACTTCCTTGCGACCCCCTCTACAATGCTACTCTTATACCCTGCCTCCTTAATGCGTTCTAATTGTCTTATAACAGCTTCATGTACTTTGTGCTGACAAGATTTTTTTAAAGCGTTGTCTAGCAGAGACATCACTACCCCTCGTTTGACCAATTTTGAATGGCAACTTTTGTAGGGCAACAAAGGTTTTGCCGCCAGCTTTCCATATTCCCAGCACAACCCGTCCACCGTGTTCAACCTAAGATCTAAATATTGCAACACACCTTCATCAGGCTCCTCACTGCTAAAGGTCAACTCAGGCGCTGCTTTTAGTATGAAATCTTTGATCTCAGGCAGTGCCCCTTCTCAACCGAACATATCAAAATATCATCAACGTATCTCTTGATCATCACTGACCCTGCTGGGAATGATTGTACAACTTGTCCCAAGGCCGAATCCAACGAAGCCAAATAAATCTCGGACAACGCCGGTGCCAACGACGAACCGATGCAGACCCCTTTCTTTTGAACATATTTACCCCCTCAAATTCTACAGCTGTGGAGTTCAGATATAATTCCGTTAAGTTCAGAAAACTCCCTACGTCTATCCCGGACTGCGACTGGAACCGAACTAAGTTTGCCTCCAACAAGTCCCTTACTCTCGAGAGAAGCAATGGTTGATGGAGGGAGTAATACAAGTCTTTAATGTCTAGTGACATGACTTCGCACTTTTGCTGGTGGAAAGGCGTCAGACAGCTCACAAGCTCTTCCGACTTCCTGAGACCGATAGGACTGGTCATCTCGATTGTCGACAGACAACCTTGGAGAAAAGTCGACAAAACCTTTTGCCAAGTTCCATTCTCGTTGACAACTACCCTAAGTGGCAACATAGGTTTGTGGTCTTTTAGAAAGAATTTGATAGAAAACGAGTCTCTTGTGACCTCTCCAACCTTTTTTGCCACTTTCTCCATCTCACACTCATTGAAAATTCCCAACACCTTCCTTTTTAGCTGTCTTAGATTAACCTTGCAAGGCTGGAACAACCCCTCCATCGCTGCTCTTGATTTCGCTTGAAACTCGGGCTCTGGCAAAATCGCAAACTTCCCGGTTTTGTCAGTCTGAAGCACCGACAGTTTGCCTACTTCTAACTCTTTCTTAAGCTCCCTGACTGCCTTGAAATCTCTTTTTCAGGTCTATTCTCAACACCAACCAACCTCGAAACAGCCTTAATCGATTGGTCTACGAAACCTTGCCTCGCGTCCATTGGAACCCTCGCAGCTATGCTGTGGATGCACGACACAATATCCAATCTTGACGGCTCTACGTTCAAACAAAACTTGGGACCTTTTTCTAACAAAGAAGCCGAACGCCTCGACACGACCACATTCATTGGGTTTACCACGTTGGACTGCTTTGGACCCACTCCCTCCTGTCCATTCTTAACTGACTGGGAATGTTCTTTGTAAGACCCGACCCCCTCTTTCATTAAAGCATCTTTTCTGCTGTCCGACCATAATTCTTCCTTTTTCCGAGCAACACTCCCTTCCAAAATTCGTACTCGCTTGAAGTGCGGAACATGTCTCCCCGTAGTACATTCCAGAACGACTCACACAGCTGCAGCAGTTCCTTGAGTTCCATTGTGAGACTGTTCCGGTAGGCCTTGAGCACTTTCTCCTTGCAGTTCCAATGGCCACTCTGCGAAGACATGAACTTGAACTTTTCTTGGTCGACGAACCTTCTTCTTATGCAGAATCCCAGGTAGATCAAGTCCGCTTCCAACGCTGCAACCCGATGACCTAACTTGCTGACCACTAAAAAGCCGAACACAAACACCGACGACGGCGGAAGAGATGACAGATACAACGACGAACACGGAACAATGCCTGCATCGGGTAGGATGATTGAAGATAAAGTAAGATAGGCAGGCGAGCTGGTTGATGTTACACATTTTTGAAAACCGGAGACGACGGACGAAAAAGGGGACAACACACAAAACGTCTCAAAACGCAGCTACTAAAGTTTATTTGAACAGTCGTTTATATAGCATCTCTCCGACACGTCTTCCGGAACTGCACACGTCACTGGAACTTTTAGCCAGAGTACATCTCGTCTTGACTTTTTTTTTTCTTTCCTTTTTTTCCTTCTTTTTTCCCTTCCCTTCCAAGCTATTGCACTTTGTTCGTACACAGCATTGCAAAACAAAGACCCCACACTACAAAAAAAAGCCCATTAAAAGCTCTTGGGTCGCTTCGTCTAGTCTGATAACAATTCAAACCTCCGAACTCACTTCATACACATCACTGCAACCAAAACCCCTTTTTTCGCACCCCCAAGGTCGGACCCAACGCACAACACCTTCACACAAGCTCCAAGGCCTAAGTATCACGTACAAGAACCCCACACTAGAACAAATCAAACAAAAATAAAAAACTTTACAACAGCAAAAATTTTCGGGTCGCATTCGTCTAATGCGATTGACGGCTGACTGATACAGTTGCCTACAGTCGTGATTCTAATTGCCTCTTTCAAAACTCTTTTTGCACAATCTTTTTCTTTGCTCAAAACAACAGTAGACCCCCAATCCGGCAGACAATTATTGCACTCCTGTACATGTTTAGCAATCTCCAAGTTTGGAGACCCGTTCGTAACTGCCCTCATCTGTTCAAGCAGTCTCTCATTCAATCACCTTTTTGTCTGCCCCACGTAGGTGAAACCACAGGCCATTGGAATATCGTATACTACACCAGCCTGGCAATCAACGGCGGCTTCTCTGTGCCGTTTCTGACACCTCCGCGCCCCTCCCGCGAACGGCGTAAGCCTGTTCAACTTAAAGTCGGAAGTGAAGACCACCTTTATCCTGAACCTCCCAGCAACCGCCAATAAAACCACGAGAATGGAACTTGGCAAAAGGTTTTGTCGACTTTTCTTCAAGGTTGACTGTTGACAATCGAGATGACCAGTCCTATCGGTCTCAGGAAGTCGGAAGAGCTTGTGAGCTGTTTGACGCCTTTCCACCAGCAAAAGTGCGAAGTCATGTCGCTAGACATTAAAGACTTGTATTACTCGCTCCATCAACCATTGCTTCTCTCGAGAGTAAGGGACTTGTTGGAGGCAAACTTAGTTCGGTTCCAGTCGCAGTCCGGGATAGACGTAGGGAGTTTTCTGAACTTAACGGAATTATATCTGAACTCCACAGCTGTCGAATTTGAGGGGGTTAAATACGTTCAAAAGAAAGGGGTCTGCATCGGTTCGTCGTTGGCACCGGCGTTGTCCGAGATTTATTTGGCTTCGTTGGATTCGGCCTTGGGACAGGTTGTACAATCATTCCCAGCAGGGTCAGTGATGATCAAGAGATACGTTGATGATATTTTGATATGTTCGGTTGAGAAGGGGGCACTGCCTGAGATCAAAGATTTCATACTAAAAGCAGCGCCTGAGTTGACCTTTAGCAGTGAGGAGCCTGATGAAGGTGTGCTGCAATATTTAGATCTTAGGTTGAACACGGTGGACGGGTTGTGCTGGGAATATGGAAAGCTAGCGGCAAAACCTTTGTTGCCCTACAAAAGTTGCCATTCAAAATTGGTCAAACGAGGGGTAGTGATGTCTCTGCTAGACAACGCTTTAAAAAAATCTTGTCAACACAAAGTACATGAAGCTATTATAAGACAATTAGAACGCATTAAGGAGGCAGGGTATAAGAGTAGCATTGTAGAGGGGGTCGCAAGGAAGTGTGTGGTGAGACTCAGAGGAGAGGTGAGGAAAGAAATGGAGAAACCAGAAAGGGTAGTGTGCATTCCTTATTTCCATAAATTTTCGCACAACTTGTTGGCGGTTGCTGGGAGGTTCGGGATAAAGGTGGTCTTCACTTCCGACTTTAAGTTGAACAGGCTTACGCCGTTCGCGGGAGGGGCGCGGGGTTGTCAGAAACGGCACAGAGAAGCCGCCGTTGATTGCCAGGTTGGTGTAGTATACGATATTCCAATGGCCTGCGGTTTCACCTACGTGGGGCAGACAAAAAGGTGCTTGAATGAGAGACTGCTTGAACACATGAGGGCAGTTAAGAACGGGTCTCCAAACTCGGAGATTGCTAAACATGTACATGAGTGCAATAATTGTCTGCCGGATTGGGGGTCTACTGTTGTTTTGAGCAAAGAAAAAGATTGTGCAAAAAGAGTTTTGAAAGAGACAATTAGAATCACGACTGTAGGCAACTGTATCAGTCAGCCGTCAATCGCACTAGACGAAGCGACCCGGAAATTTTTGCTGTTGTAAAGTATATTTTTTTGTCGGTTGATTTGTTTAGGAGTGGGGTTCTTGTACGTGATACTTAGGCCTTGGAGCGTGTGTGAAGGTGTTGTACGTTGGGTTCGACCTTGGGGGTGCGACAAAGGGGCTTGGGTTGCAGTTCTGTGTATGAAGTGAGTTCGGAGGTTTGAATTGTTATCAGACTAGACGAAAGCGACCAAAAAGCTTTTAGTGTTTTTTTTTTTTTGTAGTGTGGGGTTTTTGTTTTGCAATGCTGTGTACGAACAAAATGCAATGGCTTGGAAAGGAAGGAAAAGGAAAAAAAGGAAAAAAGTCAAGACGAGATGTACTCTGGCTAAAAGTTCCAGTGACGTGTGCAGCTCCGGAAGACGTGTGGGAGAGATGCTATATAAACGACTGTTCAAATAAATTTTAGTAGCTGGGTTTTTTGAGTCCCAGGGATACCAGATTGGGCTATTAATAGCCAAATTGGGCTACCTAGGGATAGGTTTGGCGTCGAAATTTTGCGGTTGGCTATGTGGCTACGTGCGGCTATTTTTGGGCTATGTCCAATTTTTGCACGATATCCGCGAAATTGTCCCCTTTCCCTCTGTATACTGTAGGATGTCTCAAGAAACCCTGGAGAGCATCCTTCACGTAAAGTTTTTTTATTCTTTGGGAGGAAAGAGTGTTGCAAAGATTTTAAGCCTTCCGACGAATGTTTCGCTCGGTTCAACTCTAAGGTACTGTACAGAGCTAGTACGAGTGGGACAAATGCTTCCTAATAATATTGTTCATAGCATGAGACCGTCCAAATGTGTCCACATGAGCTTTTTGTTTTATTATTTGAAATAAAACTGTTTTCTGGATCTTGTAATACTTTGATATTGCATACTTTCTCTCACCTAAGCATATACAGAAGCAGAGCTTTCGCCTTCAGCTTGTAAACGCAATATCGAAATTTTGGCTACTTTTGGGCTATGCAAATATTTGGCTTTTGGCTACTTTTGGGCTACACTGACTAGCCGTTTGGCTATATCAGCTAGGAGCTATCTGGCAACCCTGTTTTTGAGACGTTTTGTGTGTTGTCCCCTTTTTCGTCCGTCGTCTCTGGTTTTCAAAAATGTGTAACATCAACCAGCTCGCCTGCCTACTTCTTTTATCTTCAAACCTCTCCAAGTTGCCTTGAACTTTGAGCGGAGATGTCTGGGTTCTAGCCCGTGCACGAGTCAGTTGTCTTGCACTATTTTGGAATTGTATGCGGATTTTCGATCTTTGAGCCTGTAAGCAAATCGAAACACACAAGACCGGGACATAACCCCCTGCATTTTTTAACGTTGTTAGATCGCTAATATTCGGCCTCAGGAGGTCTCGAAAACGGTAAGAAGCAGAGCATAGGCGTCACCCATAACCCTCGCGCCACCACAGACCAGGCGGTGTTTCTGCAAAGTGCTATTTTCCTCTTCTATTTGCATCACGCACACCTCCCCGTTCTTCACTCTTAACCTGTTAAGGCAGGAGCGAAGCAAACAAATGAAATAAAAATTTCTTCTGACAGCAAGACGGAAAAAATAAAAGCAGCATTTCGAGAAAATGTCGGCCGACCTTAAGGTCAGTTAGGATTTATAGGGGACGCCTCTGCACGGCGATTGCACACAAGAAGCCGGCAACAGGGCGAACGTCCGTTGAAAGACTTCGGACAGGCACGAAGTGCTCACCATGAGAACAGCAAACGTCAAACGTGTAATCCGAGATCGCTGGTATATGACGCACATCACACGTGAAGCCTGTCGTAAACACTCTACGTCTGGGCGCACAAAGGCAGCATAAACCTTTCTAAAATTCGTGGTCGGAACGGAAACCAAACACTTACTTACTGCGGACACCACCCAGGATCGCCATCCAATAGGTGACCAGCCACTGCCGCATCGCAGTGAACGAGAAGGCCGACCAACCGGATAAAATCGAACACAAAGATCCCGCATTCTCACTGTCCAGCGTGGAGCTCTTCGCGGACGCGAAGGCTCAGGTGACCCGGACGGACAAAGCCAAGCATCCCGATGCGAGGTATGCGTCGAGAGTCTGCCTCGCTAAGGCCTCCCCATGGTGAGCGAATCACCCGGCAGCGGGGTGGCCTTCAGTCCGTCGAGCGACGTTTCAGCGAACGCCGACTTACCATCGAAATGCACTTTAGCGAATGGTTGGCCGCCGCCAACCTGCGTTCACGGACGGGCTTGGTGGGTTAACGTTATTGGAATGAGCCGCCGCAGACTGTCACCGCGAAGGGGCGTAAACTAAGGGGGAAGGGAGGGGTCACACGCGCCCCAGTTATTTGCTAAACCTCGATTCGCTCAAATGACTGCTATTCACTAAAACATCACTCGCTCATGAGATCGGGACCCGGCCGAGTGCGGACCCGGAGTGCGAGACCTGTAAAAAATGTGCGGATACTAGCCAGCTACTCCAGTTTGCGTATCACACCGACGATCGCACGCGAGCCACTGGCGGCGTTCGGCACTGCTGATTAGGCCTCCATTACACAACAAGACAACAGATCATCCGTCCGCATGAGACGGCGCAAACAAAAAGAAAGCCATCGAGGCGCTACTAATGCTTTTTCGAGAACAGTGGACTGCTACTAACAATGTGAGAACCCGGAAATCACAAGATTCCGAACAAGTAAGCCCGCCCTCCTGCGCCCGGCTGCGTTCCCAAAGAGGAGGCGCAAAATGGCCCGGCCGGCTTCCTCGCACCCTTCTCTCTCTCCAGGAGAGCGGTCACTCCACTTCTCTGCCCGTCCACCAGGTGGCCAAGCGCTACAGGGAGAGTTGTTAGTTGCACCATATGGGCTATGTTTTCACTGGGCGCGTTAAGTCGGCGCTCATTTCCTCCCACTCCGACACTCGGAGTTTCGTACTCCGAGCGCAGCAACTAAACGCAGCATAGTGTACAAGAGCGCGACACACCGAAACAATCGACGATTTGCATGAACCACTTGCGACCTCACGGTTATGATGAACCTGGCATCTCGTGGATACCGGTGACAGAAGCCGAAATTATTCAGAAGATAAATTAATGAAGGCCTCTGTAGAGCAGCAGTGTAAATTAATAAAAAAGATGAAAGACATTTACAATCCCTTGTAAGATCGAATTAGAGCGCAGCTCTTGAGGAGGAGGAGGGAAGTTTCATAGAGGAGGGTATGCGGCTATGCCCTCCTCCTCAACCGTGCTTTCCCTCTTCCTCTCCTGCTCCCCTCCCATTTAGCAGAAATTTGCGCTGAATTTATTGGGGAATTTTTTTCGCTAGATTTAGCGGGAAATTTTGTTAGCTAAATTTAGCGGGAAACGTTCCGCTAAATTGAACGGGAAACGTTTCCGGTAAATTTAGCGGGGAAATCTTTCCGCTAAATTAGCGTGAAAATTTACCCATAATGCAACTCCCGGCGACGTCCCGCGTGGTGCCACTCGTGACCCTCGTGACGTCACAGGTAATGTCGCGTGATATGTGATGTCACGTGGGACGTCACGCCATGTGTGATATCACGTGTGACGCTATTCTGGTAAACGTCACATCACGTGTGATGTCATCACGTCACATGTGACGTTATTATAAGAAATGTCCCATAATGCAACGCTGCAGTTACGCCGACGCCGACGGCGACGGCGAAACCGCTCAAGCCGGAAAGGGCGCCTAAGAGCTGCGCTCTAAAAGACGGTGACATTAGGAAGTTTAAAAAAATGTTTTAATAACCGTGAAAGTTTTTTGAACACTCCCTTCGAGCACATACGCGGAAATTTAACCCAGTTTCCTTGACCGATCTATTTATTGACCATGACTGCTGTTCAGATTGAAAGAAAAGACAAAATTCTTGAACCCGCTTGTCGACGCAGGAAACTGGCAAGCTTGTCAAATGTTCCGTAGTTCTGCCTTGAAGCGCGAGACGGATCTTGTCAATGCGCTACGCCGATACCACACACCCCACCATGCTAGACAGCACGTCAATTCGTTTTCAGGCGAGATCAGCGAACAATGCTTTTCCGCAACGCTAACTGATGTTTCGCCTTTCCGCTAGAAGTATCTTCATTCACTGGGGCTGTGCTAAGCATTCTAAATTGTGATGTGGTCCCATTGTCTTCTCACCTAGACAACTTGATCTGTCGCTGAGCTATCAACACGTTACCGTTCAATCGATCAATTCATTTTCCGACGGGAAGCACGAACAAACCTTTCCGGAACGCTAATTGATGTCTTGGTTGTGAAATCAAATCGTTTTTACTTGCTCGATTAAACGCTTCTTCATTAGAAAGGGTCAGCGTTGCGGGACCTCCTCTCGTTTTGACTACGTTTTGCCAGCACTGATGGACCGAACTTTTGCCGAATTGAAACTTTGGAGCCGAATTTTAGAATTCGGGAAAGCCGAACTTCTGCCGAACGTTGCTGAAGATTCGGGAAAGATTCGGCAGAAATACATTCTTACCAGACTTAACGTGGATATTTAGTTTTTTTTTTCTAACTAAGAAATGTTTAGTTTTTGTTTTCTTTGTCTTAGCTTAAATGCAACTTTTTTAACACAACGGATGCTTGTTGAACACGGCGATGAATTGCTGCGCACCTTCAGTTGACATCCACCAGAGGCGTTCAGCTCGCACAAACGCTAAAGCTATTTTTTAATTTCGAAAGCATTAACTGTCTTATGGAGCGAGCTGACGCTATCAGTCTGAAGCGCGAAAACGGCAGATAGTTCCCTTCGGTTCCATTGGCTGGCGCGCGTCGACAGGGCTACCACTGGCCGGTGCGCTCGGCAGTTTCACGACCGCTCACCCCATGCCGCTGCGTGCCATCAACGCTAGAGTGCCTTACACACGCGTACCTGCTGAGTGGGACAACCGGCCATTTCCCGCCCATCGTTCTTGTTCTGGTGCGCAATCCGGTGTCGCAGTCAGCCGGAGCGCGTAGCCATAAGATGCGTAGGCGCCATTCAGCCTGATCACCCTGAGGCGAGAGCACACGCTGGCCCAGTACCGGAGCACCCGAGACGAAAAGTACGCAGCAGACGAAAAAGGGAGACGGACTGAACGGCTTGCGATGCCTTAGCATTCACAACTCATTAGGAATGCTTAGGTGTACCTCGATCTTTTTTTAATGTCATCTTGTTTGTGCCTATGCCTGTTCCTGTGCTTTAAAGAGATCGAGCACTTAAGGGGCTGGGTGCACAATTATTACGATTGTTATCGAGCTGAGGATAGGTAGGCAAGTGGGCCGTAGGCCAGCTGTTTGTAAATGAATATATACACGACTACTCAACGCTCAGCTTCTTGGACCAGGCGGCAGCTTAGGCCACTCAGAAAGTGTAAAAGTAAGACGATAAATGGCGCCCAAAAAACATTAATTTTTATTTTGTACTTTCAGAGGCAACCACTCATACACAACACACACACAGCAGGAACATGAACCAACACACCGAGCACTGTTACAGGCCCATACAGGTCAGCAGTACAACAAGGCACAAACAGCTCTAACACAACACCCCTACGACTCTCTACTGTAACCACTCTACCGACCCGATTCGTATACATGCCATTCCATTTTCTCACAATGATTGGCCCAGTGAGTCCCAATGTTTACTAAGTGAATACAAAGAGTGTTTGCACGTATTATGGGTACACAACTGCTATGCGTATATAAACTGGTAGGCTAGGCACCTCACTCAATCTAGCGCTTCGAAACGCAACATGATATGAAAGAAATCGGCTAAAGTAACACCACACGGCATGCTCCCGATTCGTTTCGGTTTGAGATTCACCCAGTGATAAGCTTACTCAAGCCATGTTGCCCCATGCTCGTTCCGCGCCTGTAGTAGGAGCAGAAGTTGCAACAATATCTGCATTCGTAGTCAGCAATCGGCTAAAGTAGAACGCACGGCATGCTCCCGATCAGTTTTGGTTCGGAATGAACGAAGTGATAAGCTTACTCAAGCTCTGTTGCCCCAGACTCGTTCCGCGTGTGTAATAGCAGCACAGACGTTTCGTCATACCTAGTCTGATCATTTATAACAGTGGTCGGCAACCTTTTGGCGCAGCGGGCCGAGTCGCCGCGAAGCCAAGGCGGAACGGGCCTGACGGCAAGCAGCGGGGGGGAAGGGGGGGGGGGTTAAAATAAAAAAAAATAAAAAGAGCACTTGCACGAACTTACATTGACGTACATAAATCCAAAATGAATAGTTTCTTTATTTCACGACACACAACATGAGATACAACATTTCCACGAAAACCTAGAAACTCCTCTCAGTGAGACTTCTGGTGTTGAAAACTGCGCTCGCCAAACTACGGACATCCACATTCAAGCTACTAACTGCGAGTCGCAAAACATTGTGGAGGTTCTCGTCAGTCATTCGTGAGCGCAAGTTGGATTTTATGCACTTCAGTCGTGAAAAAGTCTACTCGCAGACATATGTGCTCCCGAACACTGTAATCATGGTGGCTGCGAGTTTCTTAAGATTCATGAACGTAAAATCCGCAAGGCCAGCATAAAATGTAACAAGGTCGTTTGCTGCAAATGCGCTCTTCAAATTATTATCTCTTTGCAGATCGGCCAGCTCTATGTGGTAACACTCTCGAACCTGGCTAAGATCTGCCTTAAATGAATTTTGAAATAAACAAATGTCTCTCGACAGGCAACGGGCAGAGAGTTAGTCCACTTTATCTCTTTTTTTTCTTTTTAAGCTGACCGCGTTGGGGGGGGGGGGGTAGGGGGTGGAGAAGGCGCTGGGGGGCTGGGGGCCGGGTGATACTGCCTCGCGGGCCGGGTCCGGCCCGCGGGCTGCTGGTTGCCGACCACTGATTTGTAATATTGCGCTGCTCGATTAGTTATTTTCTCTTAAAATCTGTGCCAGAGAATAGGTGGCTGAAGTCATTGCACGTGCAATTCGTCTTGACAGAGGTGGTCTACATGATATCTGACTTCTGCCCTTTTTTTCGTTATTTTTTTCACTCGTGTACGCCTCAGCACGTACCCCAAGTTAATTGTAGCCGGCAAACGCTGGCGGCACACTTTCCTGTGTTGATCGAGTGACCGATGAGTCGCCTAACCGCTCCACTTCGAAAACCCCTGAAATAATATATAAAGTTCTTACTTAATGAACCATAAAACCTGTATTGGAGTAAAATTAGATTTAAGAACTAGCATAGCCGAGTTATATTACTGCATTTGGAGAACATATAAACCCCTATTAAACTAATTTTAATTTTTCAAACATTTGTGTTGACATCAAAATATTGGCGCTTTCAAAGCATGGGGACATTTTATATACGCAGTGTAGAAAGCTCAAAGCATCAGGATTTGCAACCAAAACTATACTGTATGTATATAAACTGGCTCTAACCGAAAGAAATAATACAGGTGGCAATTGTTCGTACTCTTTATTTTTCAAGTCGGATATACTTTTTACATTGAAAATATTTCTTAAAAAAATTGAAATTTTTAAAAGAAACTAGTGGGTACTTTTGAAACTTATTGCGAAAATGAAACCTGAAAAGCTGTTTTTCCAGCGCTGGACTACCAAACTACAATAATTATAATAATGATAGTTTCTGAAGTTAGAAAAAACCTTAAAACCTTCTTATTAGAACCCTTGAATATAAAACAAAGCCATAAATTTAAAAGAAAAAGATGAAAATTTAACAAAAAGCAATGTTATATATACATTACAAACACAATAAATAATAAAAACACGCAACACTGCTGTCATTTCACGATTATAATGAAATTATTTGAAAATCTGTAAAACACAAAAAGGGATATAAACTACACCATGCGAGATGCTGGGCCATAAAAGCGAAATTTCAACAACACGAAATTTGTATTAAATGTGCCAAAGGTTTCCGGTAAATCAAAGTACAGTAATGACTTGCCATGTTTAAAATAAAAAAATGAGAACCAGTCAATTAGGCTCACTTGAAATGAGGTAATTTGTTTTTGCAATATAGCCTTTCAAGATCCCATCCAGTGACCTTGGCGGTCATTATTTCTTGGACACGAAGCCGGTAATTGCATCCCAGTCCTTGCCAAACTCTGACGCAGCATTCGTTCTCCATACAAGCCAAGACGAGTTCAAGCCGAATGCTCGCACAGCCCTAGTGCCCAAGATATTCCCAGAGTCTGTGTCCATGCCCAGGCAAAATCAGTCCACTTCCAGCTATGTGGAACTGGAAATGAGGTAGTCCAGCTGGATCCAGCTGGACTAGCTGGTCCAGCTGAATCCAGCTGACCGCCTCATTTCCAGTTCCATAATCCAGCTGGAGTGGACTGATTTTGCAAGCAACAGTTGACTTCGATAATTTGTGCTGCAGCTACTAGATGTCACACGCTCTTCAAGAAAATATATAGGGTGTCCCAAGTCACCAGGCTTAACCTAAAATAGACCGTAAAAATGGCGCCAGCATGAAGCAATCTCATCTTTTCGTCAAAAATAAATTTCACAGGTCGTTTTTTTTTCTGCAAAACTACAAAGCGTAGCTTTTACTGCAAAACATAGGACCAAGAAACTTGCCCTGGTGAACGGAGGACGGTGACGCAGACGACCTAGTCGAGTTGCGGGCCGCGTTTGGCCCGCGTATTCATAGATGGCGTCGGGAGCAGCGTCCGAAGGTGCAGCCGACCAGCAAAAGAAAGCAGAGGACACGCAGACGAAACCTGTTGGCAGCAAAAGCACCGTCGTTATGCAAACGAGCTTTTTGTTTCATCTTTAATTTTTGCTTTTAGTATCCGCATTAACTATAAAGCTAAAGGTACTTAAAAACATTATATGTTCCTCTTAAGAAACCGCGGTGGTTGCGACCAGTCTCGATAAAGAGGCAGCGCCATCTATCAATATGAGCGCCAAACGTGCCACGCCAGTCGGCTTCGTCGTCTGCGTAGCAGCCAGCCGCTGACCCTGGCAAGTTTCGCGGCCATATTTTTTACAGGAAAGGAGCTGCGCTTTCTAATTTTACAAGAAATTACTGACCTGTTAATTACACTTTTTCACGAAAAGTATAGTTTGCTACGTGCAGGCGTCGACTTTAACGGTCCATTTTAGATCGAGCCTGGTGACCTCGACATGTACGCTGCCGGTGGCTGTACTGCAAATAACAGAAGCGCATACTGTGATGTTCACTGGTCTCTAGTCACTTTTATGAAAACATCCGTTCGTGTCGAGGTAAACACTGGATCCCACGGCTGGCACCATGTCGTGGTCAAGACAAGTTAATGATGACATCTGGTTTATTACGTACTATACGTGGTATTTTGGGCTGGCGGGCTGGCAGCGTGGATTACAATATTGGCCTTGTCTGTTAACCCTCTTTTGTGTCTTTTTGCTGATTCTTGCAGCATGAGGTACTTCGATCGGCGTTGGACTCGGTGTTGCCCACAACAGTTTTAAATTACAATAGAAAAGAAACAGGGTGACAAATCTGTAGCAATGTAGCAAAGAAAGATGTTTTAGGGTAGCTTGACACGAACAAACATTTTAAGCATTTTGACGTCGCAGGGCAAACCTAAGTTTGAAAGTTTCACGGCCTAAACCAACAAGCACAACGCGCACCGAAAAATTAAGGATTTATATCCACCACCTGGGTATGGTCCGACGAGCAGTTGAAATCTCGTTGCATCTTGAAGTTGCAATAGCTGCAATTCCAGTCTGTTGTTTTCATAAGCAGCAGCCGCCTAAATAGCGACATGCTACATTTTGCTATGTTCATCATCAAAAAATACACTTATTTTATTCTGTATAGATCCACGCATTTTTAGTAATAAAATACAACAATGCGTATGTATTTGTGCTGATGTACCTTGAACCATAAATCGCAAAACAAGGAGAAATAAAAAAATGAAACAATCAAACTCTTTTGTAAGTGAACATTTTGACCCCGCAGGGAATTATGTGAAAATATAGCATCTGTGATTTAATGCTGCTGCCTGAAACGTTCCAAGACTTCAGTAATCCCGTATCTGTTGATTTGGACCACATCAATTTTACTCGCATCAGCAACATCGGAATGGCACAAAAATTGCCTCGTCTGACTGCAGGTCCGAAGCTCACAATGAGCACGTGTCCTGCAGTGCAGCTGTGACTATTTTCGTGCATCAAACAGTAATGGCATGCTGCAGAGTTGTGGGTGTGTTTCTAGCCTCCGGAGGATATTGCTGAAGGTCAGAATAGGCGCGTCGGCGAAATAAAGGTCTGCTTCAAGCTTGCAACATTAATGCTTAGTTCTTCAATTGTGACTGCATGCATAGGATAGCTAAGCATCTTCACCGGTGTACAGAATACCTGGATTCATGTGTCGTGTACATTTTCCTTCACCTGTAAAAGGCGAAGAACAAATAGGAGAGAAATACCCCTATGTACATTGTAGCACAATCTAAAAGATCACTCAATAATTTTATTTTAACAGAACCAGACACTTCAGCTCCTACACCAACTTTATTACTCTGGGGCAAGACTTCTTGAATTTTGTGTCGCTACAGACCCCCAACATATCGTCGGTGTTTTGCATGGACCCCCTTTGAACATGTTTATATGACAAGAATATGGTATATACATCGTTGAACGTTTATTGCCATAAATTTAAAAAAACTAAAGTCGTCAATCCTCTTAATTATTAATAAATAATAAATAAATTGATTTATTTTTCTCGTGATCACAAACAACCTCTCGGTTTACAGTGTCGTACACTAAGCATACATGGAGTAAACCCTAAAAATACAGAAAACAACAAGTTAAATCAGTAAAAGTCATGCAACGTATTCATAATGCAAAAAGTTATTATTGATTAATTCGCAGACATCCAGACACGTAGATTTAACATAAACTCATAAGTGGATGAAAAGATTTCGAGGTTAAACTTTTTTTTAATCATAAGCAATTTGTATTCTTGGCAATGGGATTACAGCGGATAAGCAAGATGGATAAAAAGTTGAAATGTTTCGGCTCGGGCGAGAGGGAACATGAAACTCAATAGTTTGTAATAAACCCGCCGAATTTACCCTGCCATGAACAACTTTGGGAGGGAATATAAAACCTCTGTACTGCCTTCTCAAGGCCAATTTATGCAGCAAAATTTACGAAGCAATGTTTCCTAGTGATAGAAACATATCCTTCCAATGTACCCGTCATATAAAATTCTTACCATCCGTTTAGCACATTGTCAGTAGCTAGCTCTTGCGACAGAGTGAATGTATTCCAAATGACTGTGACAAATTCCAATCGCGATCGAACTAGAGACTTAAATCAAAGTAGCAAGCAACTGGGAGCGGAAAATTGACGACAAATTCTTGAATTCATTCCTAACGTCCTCAACGCTGCAATTACTGTAGCGAAGACATGATTGTTGAAAGAAAGTGAACTGTCAATATACACTGCAAGGTCCCTGATAAAAGAGACTGGAGGAACTAATACGCCATGAAGGTAATATTCAAAACAAATAACATCACGCTTCCTGGATAACACCATTAATTTGGATTTCAAGAGTTTAAGTAACAAGGTGTTTTCTAAATACCATCACCAAACTCGATGTAGATAAGCTTGGAGAAGAGGGCAGTCGGATAGTGACTTCACAGTTAAAAATAACTTAACATCGTCAGCAAACAGAACTATGTTAGCATTGCTAACACAATAAGCAATGTCATTTACAAACAACAAAAACAAAAGCGGGCCAAGAATTAAAAATTCTTGGCCCGTTTAAAAAAAGTAAATGAAATTAATTGTATTTTACATCCTGCAATCAAGTTTAAAAAGAAAAGTACACATATCTGAGTACTTTCTTAAAAAGACTGTTAAAAGTGAGCTCACAACTATAATCTGGGAGGAACACACTGTGGCTTGTGATAACTCTACTTAAATCTTCCAAGACGTTCGGTACGGTGATTTTAACTTTTCCAGTACCTTCTCTGTTTTCATTATAGTGGTTTTGCGAATCAATACGGACTCCCAACAGTGTTGCTATAAACGCCTGGGTGTCTGCGGACCAGAGTCTGAGAACCACTGCGCCTATGTCTTTTGAGGATTAATTTCCACCACATGGGCATCGTCCGACGAGCAGCTAAAATCTGCGACAGCTGTGGCATTTAGAGTTATAATCCTCACCACCCTTATAATATAAGCGGGCTTTTTGAGAGAGAGACCTTAATTAACCAATCTGAGCGCATCTCTTTAAACGTGGAATTACGAACATTTGATAATGCAAACGTTGAATCCGTCTTGAAACGTGGCTACCCGCGAAGATTTACTGAGAATACGCGGAGACCGGTGCGCCGAGGCTGGAGTGAAAACACGAAAAACTTCCAAGCTGTTGTTGTGGCCATTTCCTACGTGAAAGGTGTCTTAAAATCTATTTGCCGCGCCCTCCTGCCTCTAGGACTACGAACAACGTTAAAGCCCCACCTCCATCTGCGTGACCTAATTTCAAAACCAAAGGATCCAACCCTCCAGAGTCCTAGTGTGACGTGGTGTATGAAGTGATCTGCCAGGTTTCCGACTCATCCTACATCGGGGAGACGGCCGGAGACGGAACACCACCTCAAAGAACGCAAGAGGGACGTGAAAAAGGCGACACATGCCACGATGTCAAAAATTTAACTAGTAGATCACTGCTCAAAAATGGGTCGCAGCTTTGATTTTCAGAGCGCAGGGACCTTGACGCGAGAACAAAGGTGGGGTCCATGAGATTTTTTAGTGTCCCTGTGCATTCGTAATGACACATCCGACTGTAATGCAAACCCAGGTGTATTCGATTGTACTTAAATAACCTTCTGGTCTCTGTACACTTCTCATTCGTGTCTCTGAACAAGCACTGATGATATCCCCGGCATGGGATACGAAACGTATGATTAAATCGTTTTTATTGTAAAGTAAAGTCGGCGTGTTTTTTTATCTTTATGAATCCTGGTGTTGAAGTAATCAATGTGGTGATTTGCGTTCTACTAAAATATATAATTTATTGAACTGATTTTTAGATGACCAAATTCAGAATATCGATGAAGACGCGATGTCGGAGTTTGTCCAGGCCGCTGGTCTCATGCCATCTCGCCTAGTGCAGGCCTCCGCGTAACATTCTGTGCGTCCTCCTTTCACGGCACCTCCTCGCAGCGCATCTCCCCGCTGGAGAGCGGTGGTCCCAAACGGCAGGTGGGTTCGTCGGCCCTCGCTGCCCGCGGGATCTTACGAGAATGTAGTCTCAAGGAAGTGTCGGTGGAGAGGAATGCGTTCGCCGCTATGGCAATCGGTCACACAACCGCACAGGCTTTTGGGACATTTTCAAAAACCGCTGCATTAACATGAGGTTTTAGAGCTCCGACGTTTTTTCAGTTTGCAAAGACATTTAGAAAACTACATTGTAAGACTGTTTTTAAACTTAAAATGTTTACAAATATACAAAGTGTCAGACAGCCTTGCAGTGATAATAAAATTGAACTACAAACATATACAAATTTACTAAACATATGTTTAATATCTATTTTGAATTAATTGCTCTTATTTTATTCCAAATATCCTATTCTTGAAAGCACATCAAACGGAGTCATCGAAATGTGAGAGAGCCCTCATGGGACATTTGGTATGCGAGTGACCTCATCACGGCTAGTGCTGGCCTGGCTACAACCATGACAGTTGGCGGTATCACCAAATATTTTATCAGAAAAAAATACATGCTTCTCCATTTAATTACGCCAGCACACCCACAGTGATAAATGCTATCCTAGCGGCGTAGACACCACGGATCCAAAAGAGTGCATGAGAATCACACCTCCCTTGTTGTCGAGCGGTCTTGCCATTGTAAGAGAGAGGCTGCCGCGGGCACAGCGAGATACCGGGTATGTTGAAAGAGTACCGACAGCTGTCTGGAGTTATGCTCCAGGTGTCCGCAACCATAGATGAAAACAGTCTATTGTTGCCATCTATCGTCCCAATAGGCCGATCTCTCTAAGCATTCATCGCATGTGTGACGCCGCCATAACTTTAATTTACTGGAGGCAGGCGGCAGTGCACGAGACGGCTCGTGTCGTCTAGTGCTCTGCACACGCAAAGCTCCAGCGGAGTTCTTCCTCGTACAGAAAGACTAAAATATCCTGAATGCATTCCGGCAACGGCGGCTTAACGAAACTGGCTGTTGAGATCGGTCTATTCAAAGGAAAATACTTTGAGGCTGCTGCGAATCTAGTCGTTCAAACAACGAAAACCCTATTCGCGCAAAGGCCAATGGATTTCCACGAAGTGAGATACTGTCATAGTAAAGTATTTGGTGTCACCATGTCACAACCTGGGGGCTTTCAGCATCAAAGCTCAATATAATTCCTCGTCACTTTCAAAGATTTTTGTTACATTTGAAAGATGAGAAGTTGAGAAGAAGGATGGAGAAGAAAGTCAAAGAAGAAAGGTGAATAATTGGTTTGGCTTCAAAGTTCATAAGGTAAAGAGGAGTTGCAACGGCAAAGGCCCTCTGGGGTAATATCTGCTATGAAGTCATTTCACCAGAGTGGCAGTTGTTAGTTCTGTCGGGGCTCACGTTTCGTAATGACTCACCGTATCTTTTGTCAGGAGCCGTTTACTATATACGTCGACGTGCGAGAGAGAAATGTGGGTAGGTAAACACTGAGAGCCAGTCAAGCAGCACCAAATGAGAACTTGGAAGTGTACTAGGGCTGATGCACCTTTGAAGCCAGAGAGACCTCAGTCAAGCTGGGTTTTGAGTGAAACCTCAGCAGGATGCACGAAGAGAGACCAGACAGGCCTTTCTTAATGTCCGTCGAAAAACGGTGCCGAACGCATACAATTGATTAGCAGAAGATAAAATTTGGAACGCAGTGTTTCCTCAAAATGAGTTTCATTCACTTTTCATGCCCCCGGGTTTTGCTTGGGCACTCGTGCAATGACAGTCACGGCACGATTTTCGTAACGAGGGCCACGACAAATGCCAAAGAAAGCACCAAGAATAAAAGAACGCAGGAGATAGTCTTAGGGCCGGTTGCACCAACGTCGCTTACCTTAACCCAAAGCGGCTCTTTCCTAAGTCGGCTTAGCGCCCTAAGCCGAGCTCGGATAAGCACGGTTTTAAATTCCGGTTGCACCAACGTTAACCAGGCTTTACAGACGTACCCCAAGCTAAACGCTGGATTTGCGTAGGGAATGTAGGGACAAACAGAGCGAACTAGGGAATGCTCAGAGAGATGAATACGATTGGCGGAAAGAAATCACGTGATGTAAAAAAAGAAAACTGCCGTAGTAGCCATTGTTGGCGTCTGCTTTTCGCTGTATTTCTTCGGTAAGTAACAAATTAAAGGACTCCCAATTCAATCATTTTATCGCTTAACTTTCAAAAACAGGAGTCAAAGCTTTAAATAAACACGAATGCTCTTTAAATCTGTGATTGTGTGTTTAATATCGGTTGATAACAGAATATTTTGACAGTGCCAGTAGTTTTCGTGCTCACATTTTGAGATAACGGAGCCATCGGGTGCCCCAAATCTCACCGAACGCGAGGACTCTCTACTCGCTACATCGCTGAAGACAAAACATCATCGAGAATAAGTAGGCAGGTAAGATGACTACTGAAATCAAGTTATGCCTGAGACCGATGAAGTTCAAAACAGTCACGAACTCGCCACGACAGCTGCGAAAATGCCTGGAAATTGTCGAATAGAAGTCGTCGAGAGCTTGCATCGACCGTACTCGTTGCTATCAGCAAGGTGACAGAACTGCACTGTACCGTCGTTGAACTGATTGTGTCAAACCCTTTGGTAATGGAACTACGTATATTTTGCTTTAGTGACAAAGAAAGAAGGTATAACTATCAATACATCAAAGCGATGCTACTGGTAGATCCCTTGATGATCATACAGACTGTCAATTATTGAACACGCAAAGATCGTCCAGAACCATTTTTTTATTCCTGCTGATAGAGAACCTGAAGCTTGTTCGCGAGTGATAATAGGCAGATCTTGGGTTCATACAAATAGACGGCGGCAGACTTCGAAGTACGAAAACTCCCACTAGCACATCACATCGTGCTGCCGAGAACGGTCGTCCCTTTGCATCACCTGCCCCAGCCTGCCCCGATACAGCGCTGAACGAATCTCACATTGTAGTCGTTACGATTTGTCGTCGCTACGAATGAAAGATATAAAGCAAAACATTTCTAAAAAGCACGATCACCAGAAAAGTTGCGGTTATAGAACGCAGTTTTCTGAAGTGAAGATTCTACTCGCGAGACAAAGAAAATTCACTGAAGGTTGTCTCAAATCTAAAGAAATAGAATTTTCGCAGTTTTATTATTTAAATGCACCGCAATCTGATGCAAACGGCAGAAGTGTCGACAATCAGCTGATGGCCGAGATCATTTACGGCTACTATTCAACGCACCGATCGGATTAAAGGATATGCTTTGCAAGCAGAAATTAACAAGGTGTTAAATAGCAATATGTTACAGTTATGTGAAAATCAGTAAGTACATACGAACAAGCTCGTTGACAGAAAAACCAACGGGAAAACGGAGGCACTCACTTGATCGAATGACATTTTAGCGAACGCCCACGTTTCACCGAATGACACTTTAGCGAATAGTCGGACGCCGCGAAGTGGCGTTTTCGGGTGGGCCAAATGGGTTCACATTTTTGTAATGAGCCGCCGCAGACTGTCGCCGCGAAGCGGCGTAAGCGCAGCGCGGCGGGGTGGGTTAACGCGCGCCCCCGTTATTCGCTAAAACGTCGATTTGCTCAAACGTCGCTCTTCGCTAAAATGTCATTCGCTTATGTGATATGGACCCCGGGAAGACAGACGTGAGCCCCACAGTTCCGTGCGTATTTCGGTTAGGGCTAACACGCACTGAGAGTGGAGAGCCAGCTTGGAAACAGGGGTCGATAAACACTTCACGAGACAATATTTTGCATCTTTGTCACAATCGAAGGCCATTCTCTCGAGACTCTCACGCTGCTGTGGCCTAAAACGCTTTGTACAACCAATTTCGTCCACCGCGTCGACCGCCACAAACCAGCCGCCATGTTTATATTCCAGGATTAAGAAACAAGCAAAAGCAAAGCGCTAATGTTGAGCGCTCAAGATAAGCGTTGTTTAGTGCTAGGTTTAGCGATAAGCGATTTTGGTGCAACCGAACGAAACCGAAACTTAGCTTAGGTTCCCGGCTAAGCTCCGCTTTTCGCTAAGCGGCGTTGGTGCAACCGGCCCTTAGTACGGTACGTTGTTCGGATAGTTTGTTTATCTTAGTTAAACATAAAATAGCGCAAAAAATACAAGGACAAGAAGTACACAGGACAATCGCTAACTTTCGACTAGGTTTATTCCGGAAAAGCAAGCATATATGCACACCACAGGCAAAGCAACACCACAAATAAGTTGATTAACTTTGTGGCCGATAGTTCAAAAACTGAAATTCATTAAAATCAAGTACAATAAAAGTGTCGCTGAGTCATGCTGTCCCACTTTTGTAATAAAGAATGCTTCCAATAGCTCTCGAGCGACCGTCTCTCGGCTTCTCCCTGGTATGCTTATCTGCTGAAGTCGCGCAACACAGCCACACGTGTTGCGATGTATAGGCAAATGCGAGCCATATTTATTTCTTACTGATAATGGGTACTTCCGTGCTTGGTCATTGATGCACAGCCCCGTCTGGCTGATGCATACCTTCCCACAACTCAGTGGGGTTTCGTAGACAACACACACTGTGCGGTCCACGTAAGAGATGACGTGTTTCTTATCACATGGTGCTTTTGCCTTCTCATCAGAAATGCGGGAGCAGAACCCAGCCAACTTCTTTGGGGCAGATAACACAACGGGAACATCGTACTTGCTTGCAACTTTCTTCGGATTGTGGGTAACCTTTTGGATGTACGGAATAACTTCTGGTATTTTTGTTCTCTGCCTCATTGGAACCTTCTTTCCAACACCCTTATTTTTTCTAGGGCGGTTTCCGCCACAAGAATTAAGACCGAACACGGTAAGCCAGCCAATTCACGCCTAGAAATTTGATATTTAAAACTAGCATTCGCCTGATGGTCACAAGACTTAAGCAGCGCAGACTCCAAGCACAAAGTCGCAATAGCTCTCTTAAAGTCTTCGAATGAGCTGAGTCAAAAAGAAGTAACTCTTTCCGCGCGCGACGTCGATACATCCAACACACACGTCGCTCGTTGATGGTGATGTTAGTATCTAGAAACTGCAAATGATTATTGTCAGGGAGCTTAAGAGTAAAAGTAAATCTTTCCCATGTTTTTTGATAGTTGACAGAATACTTTGCCCTGTATCAAAGTGCGTCAGAGAGGTGTTAGTTTTTTTTAAAATACAAGAAAATCGCCCACGTATCTAAAAACCTTAAGAACATTGTCGGCTTCTAAAACACAATTCAATTCACGATCAACTGCGGATTCACGATCAACAGGAATACCGGAAGCATTTCCAGAATGCTTCTGGTATTCCTCTGGACAGCTTCATGGCATTATTGGAATTTTATCTAGGTAGCACGTTTGTGTCGTTCGATGACAAACTGTTTATCCAGCGTAAGGGCAGTTATAATGGGTGATGCGCCGCTCCTATGCTTTAAATCATTTTTTTCCGCTGTGGATCGTGAATTGAATCATGTTTTAGACGCCGACAATGTTCTTAAGGTTTCTAGATACTTGGACGATTTTCTTGTACTTTTAAAAACTTACACCTCTGTAACGCACTTTGATACACTACAAAGTATTATGTCAGCTTTTGGACAACATGGAAAAGGTTTACTTTTTACTCATTAGCCCCCTGACAACAATCATTTGCAGTTTTTAGATATTAACAGCCGTGTCAACGAGCGACGTGTGAGTTGGATGTATCGACTTCGCGCGCGGAAAGTGTTACTTCCTTTTGATTCAGCTCATTCAAAGACGGTTAAGAGCGCTATTGCAACTTCGTGCCTGGAGTTTGTACTGCTGAGGTCTTGTGACCACCAGGCGGATGCTAGTTTTAAATATCAGATTTCTAGACTGGAACTGGCTGGCTTCCTTCTTCGGTCTTAATTTCTGTGGCGGAGACCGCCCTACAAAAAATGAAGGGGTTGAAAAGAAAGATCCCAACGAGGCAGAGAACAAAAAGGCCAGAAGTTTCTCTGTACATCCACAAGGTTGCCCAAAATCTGAAGAAAGTTGCTAGCTAGTACGATGTTCCCGTTGTGTCTTCTGCCTCAAAAACGTTGTCTGGGTTGTGCTCCCGCATTTCTGATGAGGCGAAAGTGCCATGTAATAAGAAACACGTCACACCTTACGTGGACTGCACAGTGGGTGTGGTCTACGAAATCCCACTGAGTTGTGGTAAGGTATACATCGGCCAGACGGGGCGGTGCATTAATGACCGAGCACGGTAGCACGCATTATAAGTAAAAATAAATATGGCTCGCATTTGCCTATACATTGCAACACGTGTGGCTGTGTTCCGTGACTTCAGCAGATAAGGATTCTGGGGAGAAGCCGAGAGACGGTCGCTCGAGAGCTATTTATTGGAAGCAAATTAATCAACTTTTATGAAGTGCTGCTTTGCCTGTCGTGTGTCTATATATGCTTGCTTTTCCTGTGTAAACCTAGTTCAAAGTTAGCGCTGCTCCTGTATACTTCTTGCCCTTAACTTTTTTGCGCTATTTGCTATGTTTAACTGAGATAGTCTCATTCACGTTGTTTACATCGTTAATATTTTTTGTCTTGAATGGGCAAGCGGTGCATCATTGTGGTGATAGCTGGCAACCGGCGATTGAGCAGGCATTATCAGTGTACAGGAGGCTATGCTTTATGATATCTATACAGTCATGTCAGTCATGAAGAGCTAGGCAAATATCGTCTTCTGGTACCCCGGTATGGACCAATACATTTAAGACCATGTAAGGAGGTGGAAAACATGTGCACAATACTGTTAAGTAACGCTGAACACGGCTTCACACATATTATGCCATACATCTGGAGAGTTACGTAATACTCATCGTGGTACACTCGGACACAAAGTGGAAAAAAGCATCGGTCGAGACCCCAGCGAAAGCTCAGTGCGATATCTTTGGTTGATTTGTACACCCTAGTACACTGGTATTTAACAACGCACCCTGGTTTAATAATGCCGTTCTGAAACAGTTTTTAAAACGGTCGTGTACCATGTACCCCACCACCACTTTGTTTCACCCGCAGTTCAACGGGTTAGCTGAGCATGCGATATGTACAGTCAAGGAAGACATTTGCGAAATTCAGCCCCACAGTCTTGGAACCAGACTTGCAAGCACTTCTCCTCTGTTGTTGAAGCTCCGCTGCTGCAGAACGTCAGCAAAATATAAGAAATACTCCTCTGAGCTGTTATTCGGCTACCTCCTACACTTCTAGACTCATTTTTGTCTACATGTATTTGGACTCCTGTATGCAAAGAGAGGCAACCATCTTTTTGGTTCGAGACAGACTGTGTGGGCGCGCAGTTTCAGACTATGGTTGATTCCTGAAGTTGTCAGCTCACTTGATTGTGTACGAATGGCAACAATAGACAACCCAAGAGAACAGCACCCAGAGTGCGCGTATCAACTCTGGACGTGGCTTTCTCACAAGTGGGCCGGCCTGCCTGTAGTAATTTTTTGACGGAAAGGCGGCGATGCTGGTGGTTGAATGGTTCGACAATCAGACTGTTCTTTCACAGCAAGATACATCCAAAAAGGGCCGGTAGAACGGCCAGGTGTTGGGGTGCCCTGGCGGGAGACGAGTAGTGGTGGCGGTTCACGGTCAGCCCGGGCTCCGCCAGCGACAAAGCAGAGGTGATTGACTTTTAGGTTTAGGTTTAATAATTATAGATCAGAAGATCATAACTGAAGACCAAGAATGGCAAAGAAGGCGCGAGGTCGGGCCAGTAGAACAAATAGTGTTCGTGACAACGCAAGAAACAAGTAAGAGCCAATAACTACTGTTGCGTGAAAGAGGGGACCCTGGCCGCTGGTGAAAAGACGAAGAGGACGCTGAGCGCCAGATGGAAGGACTGACTGTTCAATCCTGACTTACATAGGCAGCCGTATTAAAATACAACAATTCACGTACGGGCTGGCTTCGGTCGCTCCAGCGTTTCAAAAGATGATGGACAGTATCCTCCGAGGCACTCGAAGTACTATCGTCTACCTCGATAATGTGCTCATTCTAGGGCGCACAGCTAGCGAACGTGACGCCCGCCTGATACAATTTCTTACCCACCTACAAGACGCAGGCTTGAAGTTAAACAGAGAAAAATGTATTTTCTCATCGCAACAACTGCAATTTCTTGGATAAGAACTAACACCTCAGGGGATCCGGCCAGGTCAAGTTAACATAGAATCAATCATGCAATTATTTTGACAAAATGCGCCGCAAGACAAGGACGGAGTAAGTGAGACAACACGAAGCGCTACTTTCAACTAAAGGTTTATTGAAAACACACTACTTACATACCCAATCGGGCTTCACAAGTAAGAATTCAAATTCTTTGTCTGTTAGATGCAACGACGGGGCACTAATGCATTTGTCATCCCTCTGCATTCTGACGTTAAATGACTCAAACATCTCCCTCAAAATTTCACTTCTCAGCTTTCCCAGAATCTTTGTTATTTCCAGTTCCGGGGAGCTAGGGCATCTGTCGCAATGAATGGCTAAATTGCCCGAGGGGGAATTCCTTACTGATAGCGCGTGCTCTCTTGCCCTTTCATTAACACATCTGCTCCGTTTGGCCCACGTACCCTCTTCCGGGTCAGATGCGTTAATGAAAGGGCAAGAGAGCACGCGCTATCAGTCAGGAATTCCCCTCGGGCAATTTAGCTATTCATTGCGACAGATACCCTTGCTCCCCGGAACTGGGAAAAAAAAAGATTCTGGGAAAGCTGAGAAGTACAATTTCGAGGGAGATGTTCGAGTCATTTAACATCAGAATGCAGAAGGATGACAAATGCATTAGTGCCCCGTCGTTGCATCTAACAAACAAAAAATTTGAATTCTTACTTGAGAAGCCCGATTGGGTATATAAGCAGTCTGTATTTAATAAACCTTCAGTTAAAAGCAGCGCTTCGTGTTGACTCACTTACTCCGTCCTTGTCTTGCGGCGCATTTTGTCAAAATAAGTCATGCACCAACTGGCCCATCTGTCACTATTGATGCAATCATGCAAGTTTCTGCTCCTACTGGTGTTACGTCATTAAGGTCGTTGCTTGGCCTGTTAACCTACTACCTCAAATTTGTTCCCAACTTCGCAACGATGGTGGAACCACTACATGAGCTCCTGCGGAAGGATGTCCCCTTCCAGTGGCAATGTAAACAGGAAGGAGCCTTCGCTACTTTCCGCTATCTTATCCGGAACTGCGTGGCACTCCCAGTTTTCGACATGAGGTTGCCTAACATCGTCACAACAGACGCATTAAGTCACGGATTAGGTGCTGTTTTCCAACGAGTACACCCAGAAGGGATTTGCACCGTCGCGTTCGCGTCACGAAACCTTTCTAGCGCCGAACGTAACTACTTTGCAGGAGAGAAAGAGGCGTTGTCGTGCCTCTGGGCGTGCAAGAAATGACACGTTTTTCTTTTCAGTCGCCACTTCAGACTCAAAACAGACCACCAGGCTCTCGTCACACTCCTTTCTACGCAAGGAAGTGGTCGAGAAACAATGAGAATAGCCAGGTGGGCTATGCAACTTCTTAAATACGACTACGAGATACATTATAAAAAGGAGTGATAATGTAATAGCGGATGCTTTCTCTCGCTTGCCTGTGACAAACTCATCGGACCAGATTAAAATACACGAAAACGAGGAAGAGTTTACTTGAGTCGTAGGTGGGCTCTGCCCAATTGACCTAGAAGAGACCAAAGAAAACGCCGAGCTGGACCCTGATCTGCCTCGGGTAATACAATGTATCAACACAGAATGGGGTTTTGAACAAGAAAGAAACTCAACATTATGTCCATTCTACAAAATACGAGAGGAACTCTCATTCGTGGACGGTTTAGTGCTACGCGGAGAAGTACTGATTCCACCAGCTTCGCTACGGCGTCGACTCATCTACCTCGCGCACGAGTCACGTCCGGGAATCGTGCAAACCAAACAACGCCTGCGTCAGCGTTTCTGGTGGCCTAAGATGGACATCGAGGTCAACACTTACGTCAGAAACTGCCACAGATGCCAGACACATAAACAAGACGGCGGTAACATCCGCACCAGCACTACAACCGGTTCCATTTCCACCAGGCGCATGGAAACTACTCGGCATGTATATTGTCGGACAATTTTACAAATTTCCTTCGCAATTCTGATTTGCAATCACATTGGTCGACTATTTCAGTAAGTGGCCGGAGGTAGCATTCTGCAGCCAAGCGACGACTGAAGCCATATGTGACTTCCTTATCACAATCTTCAGCCGGGAGGGATATCCAGAGGTGATTGTATCCGACCATGATCCACAGTTTCAATGACACATCTTCCAGGAATTCCTGATGTCCAGAGGGACTTCCAGTCGACGGCCTACTATCTACCATCCACAGGCTAACGGTCAGGTTGACATATTCAACCGGGTTCTTAAGGAGTACGTTCAAGCAATCATACAAGGACAAGGCAACATTCGTACATGCCGTGAGGAGTTCCTAGGTGTCTACAGAAGCACACCTCATGCAGCTACGAAGCTCTCTCCTGCCGAACTACTCCATGGACGTAAGATGCGGACTCGTATGGCCATTATGGGCTTCACAAGTTTCAACAGCCTCATTAACTTCGAGATGCAACAACTCCGCAAACGCATCGCTGATTATCAGACACGCGCCAAGCAATACACAGACGACAGGCGGAGAGCCAAATCATTTACAGCGGGTGTAGGAGAATATGTACGAGTAAAACTTCCCACGCACCAACCGAAGGGAACACCATCGTTTGATCTCCCTGAAAGAGATCAAGAAAAGGAGGGACCAAGCACCTTCTTCACGTCTGGAGGAGGATGCTGGAATGCATCGAGATTGTTTTGAGCCCACGTTCCACCAAGACACAAACTACAAAGGAGCGACTCAAATCCAGACACTGGAGCGGCTACACAGTTACCTCTAACAGCTCCGCGAAAGTCCATGAGATATAGGAAACCTCCGGACATATTCTACCCTTGTTGAACTCTGCTTTGAGGGGGGATTGTGTTGTGTGCACGAGCGGACCCTGGCCGCTGGTGAAAAGAAGAAGAGCACGAGGAACACGAGGTGGAAGGACTGGCTGATCAATCAAGACTTACGTAGGCAGCCGTATTAAAATACCACTACATTTTTTTCCTTCTCTATTTTTTAACGAAACCTCAAGAAAGAAACTGAAGAAGAACAAAACCTTCTACTTTCCCTTTTTTACTATATTTTTACAATATCTACAGGGAAACTACAATATTAAAAAAATAAGAATACGACACTTATTTTCCAAAACACACGAATGCTCAACGATAAATGGTATTCAAAAATCGTCATATCCGTGGAAAGTTAGTCACATTGGAAAATAATGCCGTCGGTTGAAAATGGCGACATAACTGCTGCTGTTGAGGTCACAGACGTTCATGAAGAGAACATTTTTTTAAAGAAAAAGTCAAAAGGGAACATTTTAATTCACAGCACTGCGACTCACCAAAAGCACCCGCCGCGAACGGAGGAGGTGCCAGTTCCTCCACGTACGGGCAGCCCTCAATGAAGCTTCGGGACGCAAGCTGTCGGACGCTGGTCCTTTGCCATAGGGTCTCGAGCAAGGAGGCCAGTAAAGACGGCGGCCGTCTTGTAAATGTCAACTTTACGGGCGGTCGGAGCTGGGCGGCCATCTTGCGCACTGATGCGCAAGATGGCCGCCAATACTCCACTCACCCCTAAGCTGAGACTGCGGTGGAAGCTACGTCCTCCTTGGACCAGTCATGCACCTCTCATTCGCCACGTGATCACGCTCCCGCTCTTTGCCACTCGCAGAGAGCCGGGTCAGGTGATGAAAGGGAGGCGGCCAATTGACCTAACCACCACGTAGTTCCCAATGCAGTGTCATTTTAGGGGTGAACGTAGTACTGGGCAGCATGTCTCAATGCAATTAAATTTTGTACAGTCCAAAACCGGGTAGAGCAGAGTGACCGGCCAGAGGAAAAAGATTAGACGGTTTGGAAGGCCACGAGTTGCAGGGCAGAAGGGTAAACTGAACGATCACGAGCGTCGGAACAGTGTGAAAAGCGCAAAGAGCTTATTTACTGCTGTGAAACAACTGAAGGATCACAAGCGTTGGAACACTTCGAAGAACCTCAGAACCTTAATTACTGCTCTAAAAAAGAATTCAACGAGCACGAGCGCAAGAATGTCGTGAACCAAGGCCAAGATACGGAACCAAGCCCAGACAATTCGCGAGTCTCGACCGCCCGCCAGCCCGCCTCCCTTCCCTCTCCCGTAAAAAAACAAAGAAGTGTAGCGCGCGCACGTGGCGTGGTGTCAAAAAACGCCTCGGTGTTCGAAGGGGCATGACATTGCAAGATTGAGCTTTAACGGGCTGGGCTTGGTTCCGCGCTTCAGCCGTTGGAGGGCAGGACAGCTGCCGCAAAAATGCGCTTGGATAAGAATTCGAAACCAGAGTACGCGTCAGAATTGAAGGGTTTTTCAAAACGTGGTGAAATGCTCGGCATGCTTTGTTTTCTGAAACAACCTATATATATATATATATATATATATATATATATATATATATATATATATATATATATATATATATATATTGTTAGGGTGATGCTGTCGGCAGCAGAAAGGACAGGACAGGACACGATGATAGAACACACATACGATTTATGGAGGCCGAGCCGGCACGTGGGGCCTGGCGCGAGATGGTCGTGCGCGCCACTGCCCCGTCGTCGTCTTCACCTTCCTAACAGTACTCCCTCCGACGAAAACGGCCGACCCGGCCGGTGAATAAATGAACACATGAAGCACACTTACAACGCCACACACACAGAAGAACAAAGGACGGCTGCCGACAGCGAGGGTGAGGATGAAGATGGAGACGTTGAATTTCGGCCTCTTCCGCAGCGTCACAGACCTCTGCACCAGCCACACGACGGCACGGTCCGGGCTGGGGGACTCACGTCTCTGAGAAGCGTCAAAACGTCGGGGGCTGGGGATAGGGGCGGGGGATCGTCGGTCGGCTTCGTCTGATATTCGTCTTGTCATGGCGTCTGGGCGGGGGCTGGACGACGGAGCCATGGGCTGGTGTTTGGTCTGCTGCTGCGGATGACTGCCTCAACGAGGCGGGTTCACAGGATCATGGCGGCGCCGATGTTCAATGAAGGAGATGAGTATGGCTCCGCACCTCCACCATACTGTTAGGGTGATGCTGTCGGCAGCAGAAAGGACAGGACAGGACACGATGATAGAACACACATACGATTTATGGAGGCCGAGCCGGCACGTGGGGCCTGGCGCGAGATGGTCGTGCGCGCCACTGCCCCGTCGTCGTCTTCACCTTCCTAACAATATATATATATATATATATAAAGGTTGTTGTCTGAAACAACCTTTATATATATATCAGGGTGTCGAACCGGAACCGAACCGACCGAACCGAAAACCGGAACTGAACCGGAAAAAAAATAACGGCTACCGGCTCATGTCAAAACGGTTCGGCCACGCGCTGTTGACAATTAATGTGCTATCAATGCCATTTGTTTTTTAAGTGCCGTCAACTGACACACACCTCGCTTACATATTTTTCTTCTCCACTCAGTCTTAGGAATATAAACGCTGCATCCATGAATCTTGACAAACGCTGCATCCATGAATCATGACATAGGAACCAGTATTGCGCTGGTCGCGGCTTGCACGGAAAAAAAAAATTGGAAGGCTGTGCAAAAAAAAAAAAAATTGCGTCACGGGATTTCATTTTTTTACGATCTCGTAAATCCTAAATGCTGCTGTGTGCTCATTTCATAACACGTTTCTAGAACGCGCGAGTTCTTGAAGCTTGCTTCCTTCGGAATGAGAAAAGAAAAGGCTGTGGAGTTTGATAACGTTTGAGGGAGAGAAAGAAATTTTATTTACAGTTGAAATGAGCATTCATGAATTATTTCTGCTCTTCGCTGCCCCAACCACCGGTCAGAGTATATCGAGCTATGAAGTGTCAAGATTTACATGCCGTATTTTTTCGTACCGGAAACTCGATAAATGCGGGGAAAAAAAACAGGGATACAAACACTAGTCGCTCGCGGAGAAGCGAAGCTGCGCGCACTTTCGAATTCGACAAAGGATCTGCCGAGCTTCTGTTGCTTCCGTCGCCTGCCCAGCGTAGTCATGGGACTCAAGCGGGCGCGTGCGCTCAAACCAACGCTCAGCAGACGCTGGAGTTAGCGCCCGTGACAGACAGCCCTGTCATCAGACAGTCGTTGTTTGCCGCTTGCATTGGCTACAGGCTTTTATAAACGTTATGCACTACTAGTTTCGACGATGTATCCCGTTTCGTATGTGCTGATTTCAGATGTTTTATTTGTAATTTATTTTGATGTTGCGATTTGTCATTTATAATTTCCGAACCGGTTCGCGAACCGGTTCAGCGCCCCGAACCGGTTCGCGAATCGAATTAATCGAACCGGAACTGAACCGGAACAAAATAAATTTACCTGAACCTGAACCGTAACCGAACCCGTATTTTTTTCGGTTCGACACACTGATATATATATACTGTATATATATATATATATATATATATATATATATATATATATATATATATATATATATATATATATATACATGTGTGTGTGCGTGTGCTTGTGCGTGCGTGCGTGTGTGTGTGTGTGTGTGTGTGTGTGTGTGTGTGTGTGTGTTGTGCGTGTGCGTGTGTGTGATATTAGACTTCCGTCTATATATATATATATATATATATATATATATATATATATATATATATTAAAAAAGTAGAAAGCCCTTTTTGAAAACAGCAACAACGGTTGGTTTTATTCTTCGACGTTTCGCCGGTGTCCGGCCTTCGTCCGGAGAACTTCTACAGCTGGACGCGGGTGGTATTTATACAATGCTATCGTCAAGTCTAAGTTTCAAAAAGGGCGGGATGACGGTTGGATTTTGATAAGAGCGTAGGTGTCCATTACTTCTTGTTTAGATCTTACACAGCGCAATAATATTCTAAACGACCAAGAAAATGCTTTAGATTTAGGCTTTTCAAACACGGACGGTGTACGAGTGGCTCGAAGTAAACTTCATATGGTTCCTGCTTATAGCTATCACCCTGCTCTTGATGTAGTTCTTTCTGTTTTTGATCCTCCGTTCCTCAGCCCCTCTAATGGCACTACCCCATACACATCGTATAAGTATTCAGCGGGGAATACACTGGAATGTATTACCATCTGTCCGGTGTTGACTGGGCTTCAATCTTGGAGCCGTTTAATGTCAACGACAATGTATATCTCCTCATTAGTGTTATTCAGGAGACCATCGCCAAATAATCCTTCTCAAAACATTTAATAAATCTCGCTTCCCTAACTGGTTCTCTCGTAAACTCAGGAAGCGTTTAAAACGAAAAAAATGTTTTGCACAGGATGTTTAAGACAAGTTGTCTTCCAAAGTGGGAAGTTGAATTTAAAATTTCCAGAAAACAATGTGAGAAGTTTTAAACCGTGATCGCCAAGCGCGCTGCAGCTGGGTGGAACTACAAATCGGTAAAAATCCTAAGACATTCTGGCAGTACGCTAAATCCGCTTGGGGAATACTATTGAGTCCAAAATCGACTTGAGTGGGCATAAAGACAAAGCAAAGGGCATGCCTGAGTTGTTTTCGAATCACTTTGCGTCAGTTTATATTAAAAAAATTACTGCTCCTCAACTATATTGACTCACTGGGATGGGTTTCGTGACCCATTAAGTTCTCTTGTCGATGAGAAATGTGTTAGGCTAAGTAATAAACGATATAGACCCACATTGTCAGCAGGTCATGACGGGATACAAGCTGCAATTTTTTAGGGTCATCATAAAGTATATACGTCTATACTGTGAACAATATTGAAAACTCCCAGAAGTCAGGACTATTCCCATACGACTGGAAAGTGGCAGTGGTTGTTCCGGTCCTGAAATCTGGAAATAGTGGCGATGTTATTAATTCCAGACCGATTTCTCTTCTTCTTATTTTTGCGAACTCTTCTGAAATCATCATCTCTCAATTCCTCTCCTTTAAGTTTCGTACCCTATTGAAAAAACCAGCTTAAGCTGGTTCAAGCTTCAAGCTTGGTTATTGCTCCAGCGTGCCCAGTTTGGCATGCTGGATGATCTGGTCATACTGGTCATGCTGGTTGATCTGGTCCCAACTTGAAGCTTGGTTATTGCTCCAGCGTGCCCAGTTTGGCATGGTGGTTGATATGGTCATACTGGTCATGCTGGTGGTCTGGTCCCAGCTTCAAGCTGAGTTATTGCCCCAGCATGCGCAGTTTGGCATGCTAGTTAAGCTGGTCGAATTCCCCACCAGTTTAACCAGTTTAAATGGACACACAGGATAAACAAGCCAAACTCATCAGAAAAGCCAGCTCGGCATCCAGTTTAATATTTTCATGCTCGCGGCCTGCTCACATGAGCCTAGATGCTACACATCCTCGGCGTTGACACAGTACTAACCGACGCAGACAGTGGTTCTCGGTGCAAAACAAACAATGTTATTAAAACCAGATTGCTTATCTCTCAACACGAAAAATACTAGACACACACCAAAAACAGGCAATAACAATAAAACATACTACACGTCTGAAAGAAGCGAACCTAGGTCCCGCCAGTGATGGGGGCAAGCGGCCTCTTGCGTAGTCGGCTGACCCGAGGAAATGCTTGCGACTTGGATGGCATTGGCGATACTCCTCGGCACCAGCGTCATTCACGAGCACACACATGTTCGAAGACATGAAACGACACCTCAGTCGGGGCATCCGACTTCTTCCCGCGCTGAACGGTCTGCCGCTCGCTGTCTCCTCAAATCCCACTTCGCTTGCACCGCCGTTCAAGTAGTCTCCAAACAACGCGCACACAGCCGTCCCTTCGAAAATCTGCCCAAGATAGCCAAACGTGTCTCAGCTCTCTCTTCTCGCACACAAAAGAAGCTCGCAGCGCGCCTGAGGCGCCCGGTCGTCTACCAAAAACGGGAGGACAAAGAACAGGACGTGGCCTCGCCCCAGACCAAGCCGACCTTGGCACGCGCGCTCCCAGCAATGCCAGCTCGACCACCTCTAGCCGACCTTGGCGTGCGCGCTCCAAGCAAGACCAGCTTGACCAGCTCGACGCAGCTTGGGCCAGCTTCAGCACAGACTCGAATAAGCTTGACAAGCTTGAACCAGCTTCAGTACTAGCTTGAACCAGCTCAAGTACCAGCTTTTCCAGCTGCAGTGCCAGCTCGAACCAGCTTGAACCAGCTTTACCAGCTCTACCAGCTCGAACCACCATGACAAGCTTGAACCAGCTCAAGTACCAGCTTGCCCAGCTCGAACCAGCTTCATTACCACCTAGATCAGCTCGAACCAGCTTAAAAACCAACTAAACCAGCTTGACCAGATTGATGTTTGCTGTTTTTTTCAATAGGGGTAATATAATCATTCCTAATCGGCATGGCTTTGTGTCCGGTAGACTGACATCCACCAATCTCGTTTCTTTTACGTCTATGCTTCATATGAAGTAGTTTGTAATATAGGACAGTTGTAAGTGTTCTTATTTAGACCTGAGTAAGGCCTTCGACGTACTCAACCACAACATCCTTTTATACAAGCTTTCCTCCTACGGGGTATGCGGTTCGGTATACAATTTGTTAAAACCAATTTGTTCCATAGTCAAGCGTATGTCCGTGTCAACAATACCACCTCATCCTTGTAGAAGGCAAGCTCTGGAGTGCCTCAGGAATCTGTCTTGGTCCCCCTTCTTTTCAATATTTTTGAAAATAATATCTCTCACGTTATATCAAACTTTTCATTTTTGCAGTACGCTGATATAAAACTTTACAAAAGAATATCGACCTGAGAGGATTGCATCACACTTCAAATGACGCGTATTCCTTCGGTCATTCTCGCAACGCCCATCATATTTTTTTTTCCATATTTTTATCATGACAAACTGCTTTCGCGTAGAAGTGAACTGAGGGACCTTGGTGTTATTATGATTAAACCCTGAGATTTGGCACTCAAGTTACTAGAGTAATTCAATCGGCCTTGCACAAGTTAGTTGCGGGGTCTTACATAACGAAAGAATTCAATAGCACATCCGCTTTTTTCACCCTGTACTGTTTCTTAGATAGATCCCAGCTAGAGTACGCCTCGGCTGTTTCGAACGGCATTTACAAAACTAAAAGTTTTTCTGTCGAGCGAGTCCAAAACAGATATATTTTCATCTTTAAATATCGTTACATTGAGAAAGCTACTGTTTGTTTAAATACTGGGGGAAACTGGGAACTCGTCAACTTGTTGAACCTGCAGCAGCGGCAGGTGAAGTCAGACATTTCGTTTTTGTTTAAGACCCTGCACGGCTTGATTAACTCTCCGAGCCTTCTCTCCGAAGTGAGCCTTAGAGTTCCACGTGTGCCTACACGGCTTTACTTGCCTTTCTTTTTATAGTTTCGACATTTTAGCTACTTAAACCCGATCCAAAGATCGGCTGAGTATTAAAACCGGTACTCTGATACATTATATATTTTTAACTTATGAAACAACAATTTCGGAAACGCTTTTCAAAACTTCCTTAAGAAGAAAAGGGCTGATCAGTTAAAGGGCTGTTGTTTGTCAGTAGAATATCCAAGTGTTTGCTTTTTCTCTTACACATGGCGATGTTTCTGTTTTGTGCTTTTGACTTCTCTTGTTGATTTGAGTGCCTTTAATACTTTTCAATATTTTTAGTCTCAGACTGGTGGACTGCGATCCCCTTCTGCACTCGTGTGCATGTGTTTGTATTTTTGTGTTTTGGCTTGTTTCTTTTTTAAGTCTTTCAGCACTAAGACCGATTGGGTGTTCTTGTAGACTGTAACACACACTGATTGATTTATTGATTGATTGATTGATTGATTGATTGATTATTACTATTATTATTAAAAAGGCCTTTGTTGCCTTTTTTGTATCAAACGAAAACAAAACCGGAACAAAAATGGTTGGTATTGTAGCTTGACGAGGTCCTTACACTCTGACTTTGGCAGAGTTTCAAAGACTGTGCATTTTATATACGTCTGTCGAGTCTCCGGACCCACTACACAAGCATTAGGCAGGCTTCATTACGGATATGCTTTTGCTTTCTTATGCCTGAGAATACATTTTGAGATTCAGCGTTAGCGGCCGCAACGTTGAACAGGAAGAAACTATTCAGCTACATAAGGTGGTATTCAGAACTCACAGCTTGATTGCAAGTTGCTTCAATGACCGATAAAAGTGTTACTTAAAGATATTTTTTCTGACGGCAGCAGCTGAATGGTTTCTAATTATGCGAAACTTAAATTGCTACGTAATTTATAGTTTTTAAATACTTTAACTGAAAAATTGTAAGGTCCGTGGATTACCAACTTATATTTATTTATACATTCCTAGCTAAAACGTCGTGTTTATCATGTGAGTTTACGAGAACGCCTCAAATTTATTACTTATCTAAATAGAGAATATATTACATTGGCGAGCATAGTATAATGT
>JAZHYW010038592.1:0-68640 GCA_037355805.1 Ixodes ricinus | reverse complement strand
TCACCTACATACTGTGTCTCGTCGGCTCTTCAGCCATTAGTGAGTGTTGACGAGTTCCACCCGCCATTTACCATCTCTTGTCGGTTGTCCCCACTATATTGATACTAAGAACACATCCTCAGTCTTCAATTTTCGCAAGGGTGATTATCTGAGTCTGTATGGATACCTTGCACATTATGACTGGACGACGATTGTGCAAGAACCTTGCGTGCAGTCAGCAGTTCAAAACCTTACTTCGGTTATTCGTCATGCGTTAGACCTATATATTCCGAAAAAAGTCATTCGCACATCGAAATATCCTCCTTGGTTTTCTTCCGAATTAAAATTGTATTTACAAAAAAGCAGCGATTTCATAAACAGTATAAGAAATCGGGACTAGAGGTTTCCTATAATAAGTTCGCTATTTACCGTGCCTTGGTAAAGAAGCTGTACGCGCGTGACAAAGCGATTCATTTGGAATCTGTTGAACGCAGTCTGACGCGTGATCCCGAAGAATTTTGGAAGTTTACAAAACAGCATGTACGTGAAAAAAAAGGGGAATTACTTTGCATGACAATTCCGTTTACTATTCCTCAAGTCAGAAGGTTGCAGATATTTTTGCAGGTCACTTTAGTTCATGTTTTTCCTTGCATTCACCTTCGGTACAACATGGTGATTCGACTATCGACACTCATGATAGCCTTCCTTTTTGCGTTATAACTGATGACGAAGTTTTGCGAGCGATTGGGGGCCTCAAACCTAAACGGTCCTTGGGTGCTGACTCAGTCCCGTGTTTTATTATCAAGGGTTGCGGGGACATTCTGACTCCTATTTTACGGCACATATTCAATTTATCGTTTCAGTCTGGTATTTTCCCGAAGCAATGGAAAGATGCTATTATAGTTCCAATATTCAAGGCGGGAGATGCTTGCCTCGTGAACAACTACAGGCCTGTGTCTCTACTGTGTGGGTTTTCGAAGGTTTTTGAAATTGTTGTGCAAAGGCGACTTTCTTTTTATTTCCGCCAAAAAATCAATCCTGCGCAGCATGGATTCCTTCAGGGAGATCAGTTGAGACTAACCTATGCACATTCTTCAATTACTCGTCTCCAGTCGTTTTTGACCAGGGGCAAGTTGATACTGTGTACTTTGATATGTCGAAGGCATTCGATACGGTGAATCATGTTTTGCTATTGTCGAAACTGCGGTTGTATGGTTTATGTCCTTTGTATCTTGCTTGGTTTGAATCATACCTTTCTTCGCGTACAAACGCGGTTCGGATTTCGAATATTTTATCTGATCATTTCATCTCAACGTCAGGCGTTCCACAGGGCTCAAACTTGGGCCCTCTCCTTTTTCTAATTTTTATAAATGATATTGTTTCCGCTGTCAAGAGTGCTAAGATTCTACTGTTCGCAGACGACATCAAGCTTTATTTCTCGGTGCGTGGCTTAGACGATTGTTTATTACTAAAACAGGATATTGACCGTGTGTCAGTGTGGTGCTCATCTAATCTATTGTTCCTTAACACACAAAAACAAAAGTTATTTCTTTGTCCAGAAAGCGCGACCCGATTGTTTTTCAATATACGCTACCGAATGCGACAATGATTCAGCGTGTGACCACCATGCGTGACCTTGGCGTTATCGTTGATAGCCGTCTTTCATTCAAAGAACACGTCACTTCAATGGTGGGTACTTTCCTACGTGTACTGGGGCTGATTTCACGTATGACGCGGGAGTTTTCGAGTTACAGATGTTTGGTTCATTTGTTTTGTTCCTTGGTTCGACCAAGACTTGAATTCAGTTCCGTAGTGTGGAACTCCTTTTCTGTGAATCACTGCAACGAAATTGAAAGAGTTCAGGAGCGTCTGGTTCGAATTGCATACGATAGATACTTTAATCGTCGTTGTTATTATAGTTACGAATCACTACTTAAATATCTTAACTTACGAGAGCTAAGTAAACGGCGTACCATTCGTGATTTGTCGTTTTTGCATAAAGTCATCTGTGGTAGAATTGATAGTATTTCACTCTTATCATCTGTGAACTTTCATGTACCTTTTCGTACTCGTAGATTTCTTTTGCAATTTTACCCAAATACACCATACCATGCCTCGCCAATGTCTAGGATCCAGCACCTTTATAACGAGCTTTCTTTTCCTGATCTTGACATCTACGCAGATACGTTTTCAAAAATGGTGAAGCATTTACAGAGTGTGAAATTTTGTTTGCGTTTCTAGCATTGTGTTTTCTTTTGATTTTAGCGCTTTGTGTTATCTGTAGCGTCTTGATATATGTGTGTATTGCGTTTGTTAATTTTGTGGCTAGTATTGATTAACCTGTGCCTCAACCTGTGCCTCAACAGACAGATGCATCTTTAATGTGATGGTTATTTTGTTTATAGTGTACCAATAAGTAGGCCTTCGTGGCCGTTTTTGTACATTACCAGAAAATAAATTATATTATTATTATATCCGTCACGATGAACTTCGCACATTTATTAGGTATCTCCCGGTCATGGCACATTTCGGCCAGCATGGATGCGATGTTCACAGCACTATAACTGGCCGCTCATGTGTCGCCTGTTCAATGTGAACAGCTTCATCATGAATTTTAGAGTGAGAAGATGGCAGGTAAAGCTCACGTAACTTTCGGTAGCGCGCGATGTCCACATGTTGCTGGTGAAGACAACAGCGGTAGTGCCGCCTTCAAAGGCACTGTTGGGCTCTGCTTTCACCTTCTTTCGGGTGTCGTCATAGATCCGTGGCACAAGCACGCGCGAGAGTGTAGAGCGGGATGGTAGGCGATAGTTGGGAACGGCTTCTCTCGGAAGTTCTTTGAAGCCGCGGTCTTCCACAATGCTGTAAGGCTGTAAATCAAGCTCCACCATGGCGGCCACCTTGTTATTTAGCGCTCGCACCCTCTTTTCTGGCAGGGGCTCTGTGCGGCGCACGACGTCCGCCAGCGTCGGTTGATCTTTTCCTGGCGTATACCAGAGGTAATACCACGACGCTCTTTCAACAACGCAGGATGTACTTTGAGATGGTTGACAAGGGGCGTTGTCGTACCTGTGAGCGTTTTAAGCTTTGACTCGCATGCCCTCACCCTCGCACAATATTTCCAAATAGCACTGCTCTCTTCGTTTTGGTGCCGTTTCCCGTTCGTTCCTCCGCTTCGCGGGTGGTTCCCCGCAATCACCTCCATCCGCTATAACACGAGTGGGCGAACGCGAAAGGGAGTTCACTTTAAAAAGTCAGGAGTCACAAGGGAACAGAAACTCGCAGATCACCGCTACCGACACCCACGCCGCCAGTTCAGGTTGAAGCCGCCATTCAGCTATGTCGCTGTCAACGGGCCTTGCTTACCGAAACTTGAAACCGAAACTTACGCTTGCGAATACGTTCTCGGATATTCGAGTATTTTCGAATATTCGTGTTACAACGAATATTCGAGAAATACCAAAGACTAAGTTTACGAATCAAATACTAATATTAAATGTATATTATTTGATTCGTATTCGAAATTTCGAATATTCGCCCACCCTTAGATTATAGTAATCAATTATTGCATAACAATAAGTAATTGAAAAATTACCAGTGAGTAATTCATTACATTTCACGTTACTTTCTTGACTTTTTATTACGAAATCAAGAATGCGTACATATGTTCAAAGTGGTTACATTTTGCTTCTATTGTCATTCACACCTTGTTAAGCTTAAACAGCACTTGTCGTTCGAAGATCTCGTCAGAACGTCACTGAGCGCGTGTCACATTCTAATCCTTCTGTATTTTTGTATGTTTTTTTAGTTGTTTAAGGGTAAGAAAAGTGTCCAACGTTGTTGCAACATAGAGTAGTGACGCACAGACAAACAGCGATTTTTTTTCAAACTCAACTCAATCAGTTTAGCTGCTTCGGAGACATATAACTGATTACTTGTAATTGATTTCAACAAAAATAGTAACTGAATTACAGCGGACGTTACCGAAGAAAAGAAGTAATTGAAGGGTTAAAAAGTTGCATTAAAATGTAATTGATTACAAGTGATCAGTTACTTGTAACTCTTTACGTACAAGTCTGAGCAACATTGAGGCACTCTATGGTCGGGAGAATTGATCGACAACTAACTAACACAGCTGGACACAGGCGGGACAGAGGAAAATTGGGACTCCCTCCCGCGTGGCTCCGGACCAAAGTCTTAACCCTGTCTACCAGTGGGCCTGGTGCTGGGGTTACGCCGGCTAGGTCTGACCAGAGTAAAATTGGCGACCCCCTCGCTGGGGGGCAAAGGCGCTGGGGTGATGTTTTTATTTTTTATTTTGCCTGATCCCCCAAAGGTCGTCCTGGTGATATCCCAATCCCCCTGGTGGTATCCATGTGGAGGTGTTGCTTGGACTGGTCGAATTATTTGACGAGAAAAGTGCGACGGAAAAGGAAATGAAAAGAGGTATCGTCAATAAAAACAATCCGACGGAACGAAGCGCTCGTACCGAGCCGCGGCTCGCTGCTGGGGGCAAAAAGTTACTCCCCGGGGGAATGGTTCTGGTTCGGTAAAGCAATTTCCAGCTTCTTTCGAGTTTGTAGTTTATTTACGCACAGGCAGTATTACCACGTACCAAACAAACACATTTTTAAACACCAACAAATTGCTGAAAGGGGCCACGTCACCTAAAAACTGAAAATGAGAAAACCATATATATGCTCAACTCAACTCGATTAAAGTCACGTCGCGGCGGTGGCACTTCGGGCGCACTTCCGGTTCGGGGTGTGGGCAGAAACGCCATGTGGGCCGGGCATTGCTCTGATCCTGTTTTCTCGTCAAAACGCTGTACCTCTGTGTAGACTGGAGCCGCAAAAAGCTGCGGGATGTGACGATCGAGATCCGCTTTCACGTGTTTCCTGCCTGCCCTATTCGACCGAGAACGTGGATAGATGCCGTGAAAAGGAAGAACAAGACGCCGTCAGCGAGGGAAGCACTTTGGAGTGAATTCACGGAGGCTTGTTTTACCGTAAGATTTCTTTGTATTGTTCTAACGCCAGTGCGGAAGGACACACAGCCGTCCGAATCGCTGTTCGGGTTCGCACATCTTCCAACAGGGAAACTTTCAAATTAGGGACCTTTGCACAGGCTTGGTGGCGCACCACGCGGCCTTGTAAACATGTGCGCGAATAAGAACGGTTCCTCGAGGGGCTCCCATCGGGCCACCTATATGCCCATTAAGATGCCCTAGACATGTTGCGCCATCTCATGGCGTTTGCCGAAAATGTGAACAAAAATTCGCTCACACTTGCTCCATGGCGAAGCGGCGCTGTTCAGACATCTCTCTCTTCTTTCACCATGGTCCTGACCACCCGGACCACGTTCAGATGCATATTCATGTTAAAGCGACTGTTTTCGCCGTTTAAGCAACAACGACCCGTGGACCACGTTAAGGGTGTACGGGCCGTCGACACGGTAGTTGCGATATGCAATTATGTGTCTCTAAAACTTTCAGCTTGAAGGGAGTTTGTGGCATATCGGCTTGGTGAAAGCAGTACACAAAATATGATGTTGCCCATTGTAACCGCGGTGACAATCCCCGACTTGATATGTATGATTCACATGGTCCAATACTCCTTACGCATTTTAGTTCCGACTTCGAGCATCGTAGCTTCCGTCTACACTTCTTTTGTAGCCCGAGTGACGCGTCAACTAAAAACCGAGAGCAGAATCTTATCGTTTGAATAGGGATTTAGCGTCCATTCTACGGCGTCCACGCGGAACGGATCGCTGTATACGTCAAATTATTCACGCGAAGTTTCGCAGTGGAATGAGCCTCATTCATTTTGCTGATGCCACTAAAGTAGTCAGATATAGCTGTAGGAAAATGTAGAATCAACAATTCCTACGCAAGAAAGAGCACGGGGACTCACACCGGCGCCGACATCATCACGATCTAATGGTTCGTTGATGGCGAACACTCGCGCATTTCCCCACACCGCACTGCGCATGCGCGGCGCCGGTTTGTTTGCAAACTGGTGTACAACTAAGCGTGGCTATGGATTCACCGGTTTGTTTGCAAACAAGAGTTGGTGTACAACTAAGCCACTATAATCGGTCACATAAAACACTATATTGGCTGTTTGGCCGAACACTGACAAACCTTTTCCTGCAAATACTACGCAATGAAAAAAAAACGAACCGCAGTGGTATTGGTTATTACCAGAGGGTTAAACTTAGTGACGTACAAAGTGAAAGAAGGGTGAGGTGCGAGGCTGCGGTGTGCAAAAGCGAACTACAGGTTATTCGCACGAGACCCATGAAGCCGAATATATTTTTGGGATACAGAAAAACAAAGCTTATGCTGCAGTCACGCCCCCTTAACACACATCATAAAAAAGAGTCTGCAAAAGCGTATCACCACCACATCCGTGGTTCGAATGCCGCGTGCCAAGGTTTTTCGCGGTGACTCGCGTTCGAATGCGTATGCAGACTGTCTTTTGTATTGATGTACAAAACCACGACCGATTGTGGTACTGAGACAGCTGCAAAGCACTGGTGCCCGGACTAGGTACCATGCGCAACGTGCGCGTGAACGTGGCTTTGGCAAGCTTACCGCAAGCGTGGCCGCACGAGCAGAGACATGGCGGCGGCCAGTCACCCAGTTAGTCCGGCTTTACAGTGACGCTGACTGTACATATATCAGCCGTTGGACGGTATTCTCCTTCTTCTCGTCATTTTTACATCATCTTTTTCGCTTCTAATATTTTACTGAGTAGGAGTTATGAAACTTCGGCATTTTATACCAACCTCTTTATAACTAACTTCTGGCAAAGTCCGAGCTTTTGGGCGTTCTCTAACTTAGATGTCGCAACAAAACAAAACAAAAATGATTTTTTTTCATATTTACGTTGGAGTCAATATAGTCGGATACAAGTGTTAAGAATGTACCCAATAAACAGCGCCACGTGCCAGCCAGGGCATCGAATCGCTCAGCGGGCCATCCAGGAAAGAGAGTATGACCATGACAAATTATGTGACGTGAGAGCTGACGTACGCCTCGCATCATGCAGGAACAATGATAGGCGGTCTTAAGCTGCTGTCACGCTACTGATACATCATACAGCCTGCAGAAGGCGTCCTTTCACCTTGTATGACATAGGGTGCCTACATGTCTGTCTGTCTGAGGGTGAAGACATCCATTGTTGCCCTGAATGTGCCAGGAGTGACGCTCTCGCGCACTCGGTGCGTGACTTGGGCGGTAAAATGGCGTCCATGCCTTAGCGCAAAGCTACGCGCTCGAGCTGAGTGACACCGGATTGTGCGCACTACAAAATGCATAAAAAAACGGTTGGGCGGGAAAATGGCTGACATGTCACCACTCAGGCAAAAGCGCGCGCTTGTATGAAGGCACTCCATTGTATGGCGATCCTGTCACATTCGTCATACAAAAATACTGTCTCGCAGAATCCGTTCGAAGCACATACGTATGTATGAAGCAAACATGCTTGAGTCGCGTGCGCAAATCATTCTGTCATCATGTCTACAGCTAACACCAGGTCTTTGGAATGATGTATGAACAGTGGGCTCGTAGCCCCCCCCCCAAAAAACAATACTACACTCCCCTCCATGAAAAAAAGTTATTTTACTTTTTTTAGTCGATTTATGCTGGTTTCAGGATACTACTCAATCAATATTTTTTCTGCAGAATCAAACATTCTTTTTTTTAATAAAGCAAGAAAACCCACTTCTCCGAAAACGAAACCGAAACATGAGCACAGCGATCCGTGGTCGACTACGCGTACCAAGAAGGAGGGGCCCGGGTAATGGGAAGGAGGAGGGAGTTGCTGGGAAGTCAGCGTGGCCATCGCTCCCTAGCCCTGTTCTTTTTTTTTTTCGTTCCTCTGCTTGTTTTTTTTTCTTTTTTGCGTGTGAAGCAGACGGCGACCGGGACGACAAAGTTGCATGCACCGTTTATCGTGCGATTGTTTCGCACTTACATCTCTTCTGCTCGTTGTCCTGTGCTTGAGGGTCGATTGGCCGGTACCACGAACGACAGTTCCAAAGTAGCGGTCCCACGTCCGTTGCAACGTTGGTCCGTCGTACGCCGTCATCGCATCGTCCAGCCCGCGGTACGTCGCCATAATGAGAATGACGCAGTACATGTACTTTGTGATCTGCTGCAACATTTTAGATGCGGAGCATCTCTTGCTCGGGCCTATGTCCCGCGGCCTCGGCGTCGTAGTCCGCACTCGCACTACGCACGCGCAACTCTCCTCCTTCCCTCTCTCCAACAGCTGCGCGTTACTCTCTCCGCTCGCTCTCTCTACCAGCTGCGTGCACTGCGCGTGCGTTCGCTTCTCTCACACCGCGCGCGCACGCGCAACTCTCTCCTCTAGTCTCCTCTCCTTCAAGTGTGAAAAATAAACGGCGAGCGTTCCAGTTTCTCTGCCGCGAGCCGCGACGAAGGCTAGCGTAGGGGGTAACGCTAGGGCAGTCGGTGGCGCCATCTCTCGACGTCAGCACGCAACTGACTCTTTCCTCGGAAACAACACGATGCTCCGCATCACCCCACGGTTCCCCTCGGGAAGATGGTGTAACTTTTTTTTATCAATGTATTTGCTGCTTTTTGGAGCCCACAAGAAATGGGGTTTATATTCTTTTATATTTTTAATAACTGAGTGTGTGCGTTAGATGACCCACGACGTTGAATATATTTAGTAGGTTAAAGTTTGTATTTGAACTTCGCATGACCACGGAAAAGAGATTGAGCGCGCTTGTTCGGAGTTGAGATGAGAAACGTCTTTATTTAATGCCATACATAGCTGCTCTTGCTTCAAAGCATCCGCAGTGGCACGAATACATATATATATATATATGATATATATATAGATATATATATATATATATATATATATATATATATATATATATATATATATATATATATATATATATATATATATATATATATATATATATATATATATACATACACATATATACAGATACGTATGTGTAGACACACACACACATACACCACATATATATTCACACAGCCGCGCCTGAGAGCAGCCGACGGCTGTTTTCACTATGGGGCGCTCCCAAACGTCGCCAAACGCTCCAAACCGCGACCGTGCGATGGGATTATTGAAGGGAGTTCGCAGTCACCGATGGCCATCGGGGCAAGAGCCCCGCTGGTCCGCCGTCCGCGTAGAAGAAGCTGCAGAGCTGATTCCACAGGAGCCGCACTGTAGGCGGCGGCTTGTCCTGTGGGATCACCCAGTCCTCAAAGGTGTTAGGTTGGTCTGCTACCGGGATGTCAGCCAAGGCCTCGAAGCGAGCCGCAGCGTGCTCGGGGCACTCCCAGATAACGTGCTGCGTCGTCGCAAGGGTGTTGCATGCTGTACAGTAGCCCTGCTGCGGGTCATCTTGAAATATGCGGTTGCGCAGGGCCGGCAGCATAAGGGTGTTCGTGGCGGTACGGCGGACGAGAGTCTGGGCCTTGCGGCTCACTCCTGCTGGCATAGGGGGTATCATTCTGTTGTGCCTGTTGAAAAGGGAGGCCGCAGTCCTCAGGTTGCGGAGTATTTTCTTTCGCTCCAGCTTGGCGAGCGCGGCTCGTCTCAGTGAGGTCCGGCTGACTGTCGTCGGGTTGCGAAGAATCGAAATGGGGCCCGCTGTAGATGGTGGGTACGATTGGCGCGGAAGGTTTGCTCAGTGCTGCACGCGCCTCGTTATGGGCCCATTCGTTTCCCCGAATACCCGAGTGGGCGGGTACCCAGGCGACACGGAGTTGAGTGTGGTGGTTGGTATGCAGGCGGGACGCGATGCCGTAGATTTTGTGCACGCGGTCGCTGGTCGACTTGGATGCGTGGCGGCACTCCGAGTAGGCCACTTGCGAGTCTGTGTAGATGGTGATGTTTGTGGTTGATGTTTCTGAGTGGTTGTGTTCAGCATGATGGGCGGCTTGTACAATGGCTTCTAACTCGGCGCCCTTAATGCCCACTCCTGTGGGGAGCCGCTGGGACCACACATCAGGGTGGGTAATGTTAACCCACGCAGCCGACGTTGGGGGTGCTCCCTGGGCAGGAACGAGGCCGCTAGCAGCGTCCGTGTAGTAAACGACGTGTCGTCGTGGGTCCAGGGCGGCAACGTGCCGCTCGTGCGCCCTGGCATGATATGCTCGTCGCTCTGGATGGTCGGCGTCCATGCGTCGTGGTAAGGGAGCGTCAGCTGTTAAGGTGACGTGCCTTTCCCAGGGTGGTGGTGGCAGCGGCGGAGGTTTTGGTGCGGACGATGGTAGGCGCCCGATCTCTTGGAGAATGGCCTGGCCTGCCTTGGTACCCAACAACCGAGTGAGCTGTGCAGACATGAGTTGTTCAGCTACATCCTCGAGCTTGTTGAGATTTCCATGAGCGTATAGGTCCGGTAGCCAGGTGTGCTTGGGAAGGCCTGTGATAAGCCGTATCGCTTCCTTGTTAAGGTTCTCGACGATGTCGCGTTGGCGCTGTGTCAGGTAGTAGTAGTTGTAGCCGTAGAGCACCTTTGAGGAGAAGAGGGCCTGGACGAGCTGTCTGGTCTCTTTTTCGCCTGTGCCCCACTTGCGGTTCGTGACTCGTCGTATCAAGTGAATGATTTGGGTGCCTTCTTTCTTGACCCTACTTAGCCATGTCCCGGCTCTGCCGTCCTCGTCTATGAATAGTCCGAGAATGCGCACAGTTCGCTCTCGCCTGATAGTGGTGTTGTTTAGTGTCAAGTTGTAAAGGCAGCGCATTTCGTCGGCGAGGTGTTGGGGGCCAGAGAGTACCACGACGTATTCAGTCTTCTCCGGAGAAGCGGTCATACCAACGTCTTCTAGAAAAGACTGAACAGCGTCGAGGCCGCATTGTAGTGTATGTTCTTGCTCCCCGACGCTGCCTGTCGTGGACCAGAGAGTTATGTCATCTGCATAGATGGCAAAACGCAGATTCGGAATGGAGGTGAGACGCGGTGAGAGGCGAGCCATAACCATATTAAAAAGGGTCGGTGACAGCACCGCCCCCTGCGGCACTCCGACGTGGTTGATGGTTTCGGGTCCGACACTGCTCCCGATCTTCACCTGAAACCTTCGATCTTTGAGAAAATTCCTGATAAAGTTGAGAGCACGGCCGTGGATGCCCATTAGCTTGGCACTCTCAATGACCGATGAGTGCGGCACCGAGTCGAATGCTTTCTGAACATCCACAGCAACGATGGTTTTGGGTTGTATTGAGGAGGGGTCTGCCAGGACGTCATGATGGAGCATCAAAAGGTTGTCCTGGGTTGAAACCGGCCAATTCTCGACCAACAGTTTTGGGCGGAAAGAAAACAAATTTCTATTTGCGAATGGTGTTCTGGGCAGTGGGGGCTCTTTATAGGTCAGGTTTAAATAAAAACTCTCGAGCATAAATGCCCTGTCAGTGTCCCTTTAACGTTGTGCGAGGAACATTTTAAGCATTCTTAATTTGTACCTCAATTAGACATAGGTATAGATATACAGACAGACAGACAGACAGACAGAGAGATAGAGAGATAGATAGATAGGCAAACTGATAGACAGATAGATAGATAGATAGATAGATAGATAGATAGATAGATAGATAGATAGATAGATAGATAGATAGATAGATAGATAGATAGATAGATAGATAGATAGATAGATAGATAGATAGATAGATAGATAGATAGATAGATAGATAGATAGATAGATAGATAGATAGATAGATAGATAGATAGGTAGATAGGTAGGTAGGTAGGTAGGTAGGTAGGTAGATAGATAGGTGGGTAGGTAGGTAGATAGGTAGGTAGGTAGGTAGGTAGGTAGGTAGGTAGGTAGGTAGGTAGGTAGATAGATAGATAGATAGATAGATAGATAGATAGATAGATAGATAGATAGATAGATAGATAGATAGATAGATAGATAGATAGATAGATAGATAGATAGATAGATAGATAGATAGATAGATAGATAGATAGATAGATAGATAGATAGATAGATAGATAGATAGATAGATAGATAGATAGATCACACCTACTTTGTCTTCTGCTCCTCCCGTTCCTAAGAAAAAGAAATATATATTTTTATTTCTTTTTTAGTAAAACGTTTGTTTCTGAATTGATATCTCGGAATCCCTTGTTTCTTCTTTCAGAAGCTCTACATCGAACTAATTCGTTTGGTTCGCCCACCAACTCGTGAAAACTCCAGAGCTCAATGACGGAAATCAAAGATTCGGGGAGTTATACAACAAACATGGCTGAGCCACGTGCTCGCCTTTCTATCTCCCGCTCTTAGTTAAAACAGACGACATCTTAGCTCTTTAAGTAAAAGGCTGGATGCGATGAAAGTCGGCATTCATGGGTAATAAATAGTGGCCATACAAGTAACGCTACAGATCTGCTTCCAGCCTATTTTACAGAAATAAATGAGAAAAATGATTCATAAATATCTTAAATCCTATTAATTTCTGCAGATTCACGCACATCAGATAGAGAAGACACAACAATTAAATTATAGAATGAAAGCAAAGGATATAAAGCAGATTTCTACTGTAATTTAATGTTCGACAAATATCCGTGATGCAACAATAAAGACAGTCGTTGAAATGAAACAAAAGAAACCAATTGAAGCCAGGCGTCACGAATGAAATATCGACAGTGAAAGAATAACAAGAAAATATGAATAATAATAAAGGAAAAGCTTCATTTTAGAAATCCGACGAAGGCACCTGCTTTCCGATCCGAAAATCCTCGTATACATCACGAAGCCGAAACCAAAACAGATTCTTCACTTTCTCCCTCACTCTTGTTTATTCGAACTTTCTTTTCCTGTGTATTTATTTCCTATCCGCTTTCACGCGTTCGGGTTTGATGCCATTTTTCGTGATTTTAATTCGCGCCTCTAATCTATAGCTGGCACACCGCTTTCATAGCCGTTTTTTTTTTTTTTCTCCCAGGAAACCAAATATATTAGATTTCAAAGTAAACGAAGGGATGGAAGCCAGATGAAAGAGCGGTGAAATAATACATTTGAAAATATAAACAAGAAGAAAATGTATGTAAAAAAATGTTCGATAATATTGGAGCCTGCGGAGATGGTACGGCGGAACTTTTGTATATAGGGGGAGGGGAGGAGGAAGGGGAGGGGGGAGAAACACCTTTAAAGTCGCCCGCGAAAGAAAAAAAAATCAATTTTTTTTAAATACGCGTCTGTACGAGACGATGAATCATGCACAAAACGAAACGGCTCCTTTAATTTTATTTTCACGCTCTGCTCGTCTCCTAATTTCTGTTTTTCTCGCGAATGTTTTCCTTCTCAAATTTTTGGTCTTTCTGCGCTTCTTAAATTTTAAAAAGAAACAAAAAAAAAAACGAAAGACGACAAAAAACATTATTACGCGCTGTTCTAAAATGTGATAAGGTTTCGGCGAAGATCGTTGCCACAGTGGACAAACTTGTTAGTAGTCGGTAATCAAATGAGACCGGGGAGTGCGGGTGGACGAGTACTCGAAGATCAATGTCAGTCTTCTCGTTGCATTGTACACCTTGGTGCGTTATGCTTTTTCGTTATTACATTTATTAGGAAACGACGTGTTTCATTAACCTCAAATTCAAGATTCGAATTGACTTTCATGTGTATTTTTCGTTCTTTTTTTTACTTTCGCTTTTCTGTTTCTTGCTCTATAAAAACTTCGTTGATTGAATTTGACGTTTGATTCGTAACCGTTAAGCGAATGACGTAACTGTTGAGCAAGTTGTTGGCGAATCTTTAAAGAAAACACGCTGCACGATAAGGGTAAGGACATGCAGAGAGAAAGTACTGATGGAAGAGTGTTAACCTACTAACGCCTGTTTCATTACACATATGTTACGATTAAAAAAATAAAAAATAAACATTAAAAGTTGAAACATGTTAGTTTCAATCCTTCTAATAATTCTAATTTTCATCGCGTAAATTGTAAGCGTTCTTTTTTGTTATAAAGGATAGTTATTGTATACAATTATGTGTGTGGAAACTAAAATTAAAGAGAATTTTTAAAGCAAACAAAAATAGAACGCAACATACGCTAGACGTGAGCTTGCTGTCGCCATCGTTGCTCACGGATGGAATGACGATAATATATTAAGGTGTCAAGTAAAGGAAAAGTGTAATTCTAATACACAGAAACTTCATTTTTACCTATGAGAATCGGAAGACAGCAATAAATTTACAAAGTATTGAAAAAAAATAATATATATTTAAATCAAGACTGACTGAGCAGGGTTTTTCTTCTTTTTTTTGTTCTTGAGTTTCGCTGACAGGCTCGACATAATAAACAAATTCATGTGTCACATCGACAACAGCTCCCCCGATCGCTCCTATCTCTCTTGTTATCCCCAATTTTGTGTTTTACTGTATTATTTATTTTTGTTTTGCTGTTCTTAGTAGCGTCAGTCTGTCACAAAGTTGTTCACATCGTTTATTTATGGTTTGCTTAGCAGTCTTGCCTTCTCGCAACACACTCGGCAGTCACTAAACACAATAGTCGGACACCAGCACGTACCTGCGCCGCGGCATCGAATCACTCCGCGTCCCCGTTCGGGGCGTTCTGCAGTCCCCGTCTCGCATGCGTTGCCAAACATATGTACTCGAACACAAAAGTAACGTTCGTTATTTTTGAAAAGTAACGGTAACGGTAAAAAACAAAAGCTTCGCCATTTTGTTTTTCTCTCATGGTCGCGGTCTTGCAACGCGTCCTTCGCGTCCTCGGGTGGTTTTATAGTTTTATCGCGTTTATATGTGAAGACTCCTGAAGAGGGCTTGTTACTTGTGTTAGTTGCATGGCATGATTCACATGACGGACTGATCCGCGGAGGGTGACGACATGTTCTCGGTTCGTCTGTCTCCCAAGCGCATCCACAAGGGGGCAGACGACGAGCAGACGACAGCGAGGACGAACCGAACCTGGTCGCCACCCCACAGTGCCGCGAAACTCCCATCGCACCGTGGCACCGTTGTCCAAGAGAGAAATTGGCACCATCTTCCCGAGGGGAACCATGGGGTGATGCGAGCATCGTGTTGGTTCCGAGGAAAGAGTCAGCTGTGCGCCGACGTCGAGAGATGGCGCCACCGACTGCCCTAGCATAACCTCCTACGCGAGCCTTCGTCGCGGCTCTCGGCAGAGAAACTTGGAACGCTCTGCCGCTCGACGTTTATTTTTTTCACACTTGAAGGAGAGGAGACTAGAGGAGAAGAGTTGCGCGTGCGGTGGGTGAGGAAGCGAACGAACGCGCAGTGCACGCAGCTGGTAGAGAGAGAGCGGAGAGAGTAACGCGTAGCTGCTGGAGAGAGGGAAGGAGAGTTGCGCGTGCGTAGTGCGAGTGCGGACTACGACGCCGCGGGACATAGACTCGGAGCAAGAGATGCTCCGCATCTAAAAAAGCAACGTAACTCAATGACGCGTTAATTTTTACCAAACTAACGAGTAACGCTATTTCGTTACTTTTTTTCGGTAACGGGCACAACACTGCTTAAATAGAAGTACTATGTTACTCATATGAAAAGATGTAATTCGCGTCATATTTGACGTCTGCTTTTTTGTGATATAGGCATCTTTTTCGTCTCAAAGTCGGTGCTGTAATGTGTCCTTTTTGATCGTGTTCATTTCTATTTTCCTGCCCTTCTTTAAAGAAAAAACCTCGGTTGGTTTCTGTGGTGTGCGTTTGTTTCCTTCTTCTTCTCGGTCGACTTTTTTGGGGAAAACAAAAGCAAGCGTTCTCTCCTCGTCAGAGATTAAAGGCGGGTTCCCCGACAAGCAAAGCGCTAGAATATTCTCCCCGTGCATGCAGGTGGGGTGCACTTCCGTGGGGGAGAAAAAGCTTTCAGATGTGAACGTATGTACACTCGCAGTCCCGGTATTTCAGGAAACTTTGACGCCCGCGCGCATGCGCCCAGGCGTTATTTCGAGCGACGTACTCCCGAGAGCTCCTCAAAAGATCAAACGCATCACTGCGACGCCGCGCGTCGGATCCCCTTTGGGAAGTGAGTGAGGAGGACGGGATGGGGAATGTGCGTCGTCCGGAGTGGGAGAGAGGAAACGGGAAGGGAAATGCAGATTTATTGATTGCGAGCGCGCGCGGTGGCTTTCCTTCGGGTTCCGTCCCGCTGTGACTCTGAGCTGGGTTGAGGGAAAGAAGGGGAAAAACAAACACACACAAAAAGGGAAAGAAAAGGGGAATTGCGCACGTTTTGGACGCATGCGAAGGACAGCTCCGAGTCAAACTTTTTGGCACGAGACCCCGATTCACATTCCTATATGCTCTTCTGTGTTTTGGCCTATGATGCGTCTCTCTCTTTCTCTCTCTCTTACTTTCACCCTCTTCTTTTTTTTTTCAATCTATGCGTAGTCGTATATATTATTATTTGTTTTATGTTCTTTCTGACCGCAGGACGCAGAATCGTAGATTCCAGTTCTCGCACCGCTTTGGTTAGGGCCTCATTGCTTGGGGTGAGGAAGGAGTAAGCATTCCCTCCTCCCCCCACAAAAAGAATATTGATCCTATTAAGTCATCGAGAAAATATATTCGAGAATTTTTTTCCAGTGTGGTTTTTTAGTAGTACTTTCCAGAGATTTGAGATGTATAATACTCCGTGTTTTCTGTGTATATATATAAACGTATATATGTATGACATTTTCTGTGTCTGTATCCTCTCAATGTATCTATGCATCATGTGTTACATCGATACATAGTTACATAGAACTTTCAATGTATGTATCATCTGTTACTACGAAAAATGTGAATATTGCCGCCTGATTACTTTTTTAATACTATTGTGTCTTGTTTATTTATTCTTGTGCCATTGCTGTTTGTGACTCCTGAAGCTGCATGATGCAGCTTTATTCCTCGGTCTCCCTCCATCATTTGTTTGATGGAAAGATAAACATTATTATTATTAATATATTATTATTATATTATTATTATTTGTTCTATTTTCTCTCTAAAACTATGGTGCTCCTGACCAAACTGTACCTATAATCTTGCCACGTAAACTGCATCGACGAATGGGTCTCTCATACTGCGGAAGACTGTACCCGAATAAAAGCTCGATTTAATTTCGATAGAACATAAGGATAAGACACACACACTCGATCTGGCGCGAGGCAGACATGACGTCATTCCTCTTGAAACCGCGGTTAATATCCACTTGGCATTCATTTTGTAACTCGTTAACCGTTTTCTAGCCAAATCTCATAGTTCGCGTCCCCACAGACAACCTACGTCACGTTTTGCAGTTTACCGACTGATAACTGGCGGCCACAGTATGACGATATAACGGGCGCGGAACCGTCATTTGCTACTCGCCAGACACGTTGCTTCGTGTCATTACCGCTTGGTTTTCCCAGTAATCTATGTGGCACACATCCCTCTGATGAGACATCTATGCGTAACATAGTTACCATGAACACGACATTGGCGCTTGCTTTTTCCCATTTTATTAAGAAGCTAGGGACGAGCACCAAACTTTATCACTTAGGGTGGAGCGCTGAATAAGCAGTCTCCATCGTACTGGTCGTTTTCATGACAGCGACTCAATTCAAGAATAAAAACAGAAATAAAACCGGCGATCGCTTCTTTGTGATAGCAGTGTAGCGCTGTGTACACATTTACGCCACACGTCTTTCTTCTTTTTCTTTTTTTTTTAATCTTTCTGATCGCAATGGTTCTTTGTGGAGCGGATCGATTCCTGAGAATCCTGCTTTGTACGGGTAGAAGTTGAGGGAGAAGTAGGAGATGAGATCTCGAGGGGACACCAAGCTCCGGTTGGAATGATTAATGAGCAGACACAAAGATAGCTATACCTTTGTCTCTTCTCAATCTTGAAACGCGTTCGAATGGCGAACAAAGGCAGCATAGCTTTGCGCCTAACCACTCATCATTCGAACCGGAGCTGGGCCTGTTCCGACGTCTCCGCGCGGTTTCATCCCGCATTAAAATGAAACCAAGAAAATGCAAAGTATTTTTTTTTAATATCTATTTCAATCTATATTTTTGTGAAAATAGAAAATACGATTCACGGATAAAAATATTCTTTAAGAAAATACATACAAATTTTCTCTCTTCTTTCTTCTCTCTCACCCTCTAAAAACAAAGCTGGATTGCAATGTACGAAGCCAGTGGAGCGCGAGCCCTTCAAGGTAGGCGGGACTACACACACGCCGCTAAGCAAAATGTCTGCGGCAGCAATGATGAAAAAAGAAAAAGATGAAGATGAAAGAAAAAGATCATTTTTAAAAACGTTCTTCCCGAAAACGCCCCAACTTTTCTCCCCTCCCCTCCTCTCTCCCCGGTGTTTCTTTTTTCTTTCTTTTTCTTTTTGTACGCAATAAAATTGACCGAGATTACCGGGTCTGTGTGATCGCTCTATTATTCAAAGCAGTTTGGAAGGCACCGATATCGGACAGAAAAAGAAAAAAAAAGAGAGAAAATCACACCGTTTGAAGATTGGGACTAACTCAACGACGGCGTAAAGTCCGGGAAGCAGAAACGAATTGGTAAAATATCTTCATCAGCAAGTGTGGACTACTACCTTTGAAAAGCAAAGAAAGCTACGGCGCGCATCAGATTAAAAAAAAGAAAAGTGCGGGTTTTGCGAGAGCAAGGACAACCGTACTTTCTTCATCTCTTGAGGTTCATTTAATATTCGGTCGCGGATTTCAAAGGAACAGCCGTTGCAATTATAAGTTAACCATAACAAAAAAAAAAACTCTTTTTTTTTTACTTGTTTGCGATTAAATTTTTTTGGAGGAACAAAACGTTTTTGCGTGTCGCGAGAATAATAAAAATAATAATAAAAAATAAGTCCCCCGCAAGAAGTGACTAAAGGGAACCCATTTGTACAACGTCGTTAAGTATTTTACATTAATGCGTCCTCCTTTTCTTCCTCGCCGGGCTATTATCCACACGCCGTCGTTTCACTTTTTGACTAGAGCTGTCTCAAAAATTTATGATTTTACTTTCTCTTTCGAGTCATTTCCACGCCGTCGCCAAGCTGGGTCGTTCCCCAAGACCGGAAATAATTTTCATTTGTCTTATTATATATATATATATATATATATATATATATATATATATATATATATATATATATATATATATATATATATATATATATATATATACGCGCGGAACGCCGGCGTCCGGCGCTTGGCTCTCGCATTCGAAGGCGTCCGACGAGTGCCGTGGAGCCAAAGGCAGCTAGCTTTATGTCTACCCACTAATCTCTCGAACCAGAGTTCGGCGTTCTGACGTGCCCAGACGCTCTTGTCTCCCCGTCTCCCTCACTTTCCCCACGCATTGGCACTGACAGCCAACGTACTAGTCGTAGAACTAGCCCGAGGGTTAAGGAGACGTGCCCACAGACGCTGCACGCACGAGCCAGTGCACCACCCCATGCTCCCCCATCCGGCTCACCCCCAGCCACTGTCGTTCGAAGCGCCACCGTTTCTGGGAGGTGGCTGATATGGAAACTGCAGTGTATTCTATAGAACACGTATGTTTCGAAGCGCGGCGTCTAGATGGCGTTTCACCGTACCCTATGGAACACGCAGTTTTGAAACGAAAACCTAGATGACGCTTCAAAGGACTGGAGTCGAGCTGAAGAGAGGGAGGGGGGCGTGCCTTTATCCATGGGAGTTCTACAACTGAGGCATGGAGGTAGGACGAAGAGAGCCGCCATACCGGCTCAAGCCAGTCAAACGAGAAAATCTCAAGTGAAGCCGGAAGCAGACGACGCGCTCGGTGGGAACGTCCCCAGGGGTGGCCAAAACGGCTGTTGGCGCCAAGTCAGCTCTCCTTTTCGTCCAATAGCGTCACTTGGTTTTGGTCGGTTGGTTGGTCCAATAGCGTCACTCGGTTGGGGGCGTGTCCATCCAAACCGGAAGTTATCCCTGGCTTCAGTTCTGGTGGCGTCATGTTGACTACAGAAGCTTCCTACCTCCATGAACTGAGGTAATCTAATTCAGAGCGCAAGTTCGTCTGCTTCTTTTGCAGGGGTGGTGGTGGTGAGGTCAGAACGCCGAAATCTGATTGGCTCTGATTGAACGATAATGGGTAGAGCTCAAGGCAGCTTGCTTTGAGGTCTACCCTGCTAGAAAAGCAGACGAACTTGCGCTCCGCACTATCGCTGTACCGCCATTCAAATTACGACATTAGTCGATAAGAACCCCAAGAACGAATCGCGAAGCAAGAAGCGTAAACATAACGCCTTGTGTTTCTGAAGATTCCGGTGACTAATGTCCTACCATAAAAAAACAAGCACTACTGCGCCACCTCCCGATAGGCACAGCGAGCAGGCGAAATAGTGCGTCATCAGTTCGCTACGCCTATCGGGTGGTGAGGCCACGCGTTACAACCATCGCCAACTCGGTCGTCTGCAAGCACGTCCGGCGTTGACCCTGGCAAGTTTGTTCGGTCTGGTTTTTCGTAGGAAGGGGGCTATACCTTGAAATTTCACCAGGAAAAATACACCACCTAAGACCACATGCGGTGAAAGTTCAAGCTTTCTCTGTGCAGGCCCCGATTTTTTTCCGGCTTGTTCTAATGTGTCGGGATTCATTGTAGGTTCTATACTTCCACTACATACACATTTATACAACAGAATCTTACTCTTCCCCTCACATTGCTGGATGTATACAGTATACGGCCGCCGGGTCACTGTGCTCTATCAATGCCATGTGGAGGAGGCTAGAAGGCAAGTCCAAACAGCTATAGTCCGTGTAACTAGTTGCGTGAAGTGCAGGCGAAAACAACGCCAGGCGAGGTGAGAAAGGGCAAGCACTAGGAAAGCTGGGAAAGAAGATTGAAACCTCCTTTCCTCTCTAACGTTCCTAGTGCTTTCCCTTTCTGCGCTCGCTCTCTACTGCCCTCCTCTCCCGTCCCGCCTTCCTAGTTCTCGCCCTTTCTCTGTCCTCCTGGTGTTGTCTTCGCCTGCACTGCGCAAAACTAGTGACACGGAGTGTAGTAATATCATTTGGCGAGGTCAGTGCCTTTCCTCCTCTGACGGAATCAATGCGGAGCCCAAGTTCGTCTGCTTCTTGTACAGTGGTTGCGATGATGTCAGAACGCCGAGCTCTTGTTGGCTGATTGGAAAAAAGTGTGGGTAGACCTCAAGGCACCTATAGTATTCAGGTGCACCCACTATCCTTCCAATCAAAGCCCATCAGAACTCGGCGTCGTTCTGACATTACCGCAGCCCCCGCGCAAAGAGCAGACGACTTGCTCTCCGCATAGCAGATACACACGCAGCGCCACCTAGCTCGCGTCTGCGTGGACGCAAGCGCGTCTTGCAGTGTCTCACACGCTACATACATATGCAGGCGGCGACGCCAATTAAGACGCGCGCGTCCGCCACTTTGCGGCCTACTCTCGTCGCACTTCAGCGTGTTTGCCGCTTGGGGCGGGTCGGAGAGCCACTATTAATGACGTAATGCGTGGGACTCGTCTTCCAGGTGCCATTAGCTCAACGTTGCTATCCAACGGCCCGCTGGATGATTGATGCAGTCCATCACCTAGCTCTAGCCAGTTACAAAACGGGGTTGACCACGCAGACCGACGGACATCTGTCAACACCCTTTTTTTTTTCGTAAGCAACGGAACCGCGTACCAGATGTGTTTAGATATTCTAGGGGAAAAACTGAAATGACGTAATTAAGAGGGGGCAAAAAAGGCATCAGATGGGGACCAGCTGAAAGGAATGCGTACATGGTTTGAATCTGGCGGGGTGCGTCCAACTCTATTTCGGAGCTTCCATCCGTCGTCTGTTTACAGAAGATGCCGGGCAGTAAAGCCCCACACCGCGCACACGTACACATCTGACCCCTGTGCCGCCCGACCAAGTAGCCCCAGCGAAGCAACGTTGTTTCTTTCTTGGAAGGTGCCTTGTGTGGCCTTCTTTTGCGAGCGAGCCAGGGGTGCTCGGACGCTTGCGCGGTTATTTTGAGATGATTACATTCGCTCGAACTTTCGTGGTGCCTTTCTGGAAGGCGATAGTCCTGGGTCGAACATTAATAATTGATCAGGAAACGACACTGGGTTTGGAATTTTACCGTATAATTAGGTGAGGCAAGCGGAGGATTGAGAAATAAAGTGCCTCGGTCCGCTCCCGCGTTAGCGTTGCATACTTAATCCGATCGAAAATATATCAACCAATAAAATATCTTTAGAAAAACGAACCTTTTTGAAGTACAAAAAGAAGGGTAAAACATATCTGGTAAAACCCAACCGAGGGAACGGGCTAGAAAATCGGTGTAAAAAAATAAAATGAGCGAAATCTTCGGTAGTTTGGCTCCTCTTCTTTTTGTCGTTGTTCCTTGATCTTCGTGGAATTTTACTATATAGTCATTGACAGATTAACGAACTCGAGGCCCGGCGGGTTCAGAGCATTTCATTATCGCTATTCAGTCAACGAGACAGGTCGATAAGAATGCCAATAGAGGTGCCAAATAAGCTATAACGAAGCGAAGAGCGGGAAAATAGGAAGCCGTGCCTTGCTTCTTTTAAGTTGTCATTAATTATATAACTACGTATACATGAGGGTGAGAAGCCAGAAGCATAATCTCCCACGTTAACCCCCCCCCCCCCACACACACACACCCACACACACAAAAAAAGCAATCTGATCTTGAATATAATTCATTTAAATGCAAAGTTGCAAGCGAGCTGGACATGAATGACGAAAAACAACACTGGTGGCAGCTGATAAAACCTGTTTGCTCAACTACTGTCTAACCCCTGGTTATCTCAGTTGGTAGAGCGCTCCACTGGAAATGGAGAGGTCCCGGGTTCGATCGCGCACCAGTCACCTAGCTGTGTTTGGAGATTTGTGTTTGTTCTTTGTTCTCCTTCTGCAGGGACTATTTTCGCCAATCTGAGCTGTTTTTGTTTTTTTCTTCATTTGATACTTTTTTTAAACAATGTTCAGCGTATCATCACGAACACATGATGGTCCTGTCCCGAATTTGTCTCGAGCACAGGGTCACCAGGCGGCTCGTACACGGCGACAATCCATTCGCGCGTAAATATTCGCGGTCGCGTTCCTGGCCAATCGCTGCGGTGACGGTGGCCAATTTGCGGTGACAGTAATTGTCGACGCACAAATTGGCACCACAAAAAGTCAATCACCCCCCCCCCCCCCAAAAAAGAAGACGACAATTTGTTTTGGCTACTAGTCAATTGTCTTCTGCACACTCTGTAACAATTGACTGGTGAAGTCAGAATCGCATACTCTATCTGTTATATATTATATTATAAACTTCAATATTTTGTCCAAACAGTCAGGTGAAAAAAAACGCAAAGAAGGTGGGGGGGGGGCTTATTGTGGTCCCGTTTCTCGCTTAGTAATTCGTTCTGCCCGCGACTCACCACGCATTGCGTTTCTTATTAGTGTGAGTGGACATAGATATATTGATAAAAACCTTTCATGTTGTTTTACGCTTCCTTATCTCCTCGAGTGTTTTTGTTTTTTCCATAGTTCGGCGTTTAAACTAAAAATGAGCGCCTGTCTTAAAAAAGAACTAGAGTGAACCGGAGGGGGAGGTGTGCTCATTGCCTGGTTCGGCATTGTATAGCTGGAAGTGATGGCGTCGGTGTTCTTTGGCTTCTCCGCATTGAGGCAGAAACGCCATCTGTGCGTGACCCGCACGGCGGCCCAGTCGCTATGAGGGAAGTCACACGTGATACGAGGCACCTCGTTCTAGCGTTCTAGCCAATTAGGAAATTTGTTGACCAGAATTAGAAAGAAAAGAAGAGGCTCAAGTTGTTTTGGTATCGACCTTTACTAAGGTGAGCTCCTGATCGGTCCAGTTTTCGGCACCCGTGTGTACTGTCCGAGTTTTTTATGCAAAGCACAAGTTCGTCTGCTTTTTTTTTTTTTCAGGGGTAATGGCGACGTCAGAACGCCCAGCTCTGATTGAAGGATAGTGGGTAGACCTCAAAGCAAGCTGCCTTGAAGTATACCCACGTATACTTCATTCAGAGCCAATCTGAGCTCGGCGTTCTGCGGAGCTCCGATTGCTCTGATTGAAGGATAGTTCGGCTGCTTCTTGCAAAAAAAGCGGAAGAACTTGCACTCCACATTGACGTGTTGACTTTGTCGCATTAACATAGGGAGCACATGAAGCATGTCCTATTAAGGGTATCCACACGAAGGAGAACTCCGCGGACGGATGTCGTGACGTCAACAACCCCGGGAACTCCGTCCCCGGCTCCGGCGCGTGCATCTGCGGAGCTTTCGTGCTGATGGAACGAAGCCTCCGCGCCTCCACCACGGAGTCGGAACGGCGCCGCAAGGCGCAAAAGATGACGTATGTCTCACGTGATGCGCGATCCGCGGAGGAAAGTGGCGGATTTCTCCTCTCGTGTGGATAGCTCCATTAGGCTCGTCGCGTTGGGGCAGGCTCCGGCATATCACGAATTGACTGATGAATTCTCATCCAGTTATGACCGCACACTTCCACCTTGCCTTTTATTTTCAGCGCACTAGCACACTGGGACACATAATCCATGGCTTCAGGATGATTTGAGGGAGGAGGGCGGGGGGGAGCTAGGATCGAAAATGATGCAAACGTCGTAGAACTGCTCAGCGAATCATCTATCTGAGCTTCGCGCCAGCTTGTTTTGACACGAACAGGCCTCGCACAGGTATGCTGTTGTGTAATCGAAGCAGTGGAGCACGTTAGGACCTCAGGTTAAGTTTCGGACCGCACTGGATAGGTTACCCTTCAACAGCGTCAAACCATGCCGCCGATTCTCATAGGCAGACTGCACTCTCGCTATTAAAACCTTCACGAATCCCGATTGGTTTTCCCGTATTCAATACCAAAGTGAAAGACGAGAAAAAATACGAAGGGCTTTGTACGAGTACATGTTTTATACGAATTACAACGTACTTCCCCTGATGAAGGATGTCTGAAATGGGGAAATTATATTCAACGACACCGCTCTGCACCAGAATGTGCGCCGGCCACCTAACCTTACATGTTCATTTTTCTCTTCTCACACCAAAAGACGAAGTTCGCCACAAAACCTGGGAAACAAATATCCTCGGATAGCTATTGGGACAGCAGGTCATTATTGCGCGAGATTTATTTTGAAAGCCGCTTTAGTCAGGGGGCGCCTATACGTCAGTGTTATTAATCGAGACACTGCAAGATTCTTCAAAGGCATCATACCTTTTTAGAAGAACAGCACCGTGTGACAGGTCGTTCCTTAATCGAACCGCTCGATTCTCGTATTTATTCTTCGCGTGCTACGGTTCTCATGAAGGCGTGAGTTCATTCCCGTAGCAGGAGAATTGGCTCGTGTATGTTTGACCTTAGTTTGCCTCAACGGGCGACATGTCTTTCAGCTGTAGATGAGCAATTTAGCCAGTGCAGTGCAACCGCTTGCCTGGGGTCTTTAACGTGCACCACACAGTAATGATACACGACCGCCCGCCGGTACGATGCTCATCCAGATCGAAACGGGCAGAGGTGAGGGTGAAACCCAGGGTCCCTAGGTTCTGCAGCGCAAGCTTTCGCTCCACGTGCTCCGAGCTGGTGTGCGCTAGCCCACTCGGCCGCCGATCCCCGTCCTGCTGCGGTAATGATGGAGCGAAGTGATCAAAATAAGAGGAAACAAAAACTGAACGTCAGTTATGGCGGCGCCCATGAACAGCTGCTATGAAGCGTCTATATGTGAGCAACTGAAGACATTCGCACGGCGGCACGTTCGCTTTGCGCGCTGCGCAACAGGCAGTCTTCTGAAACTGCGCGCGGAACGAATGCCACCGGGCGAAATTCGTCACTTTTAGCAGCATATTCGACCCATGGAGTCCAGCCTTCATGCAATATGACGAATACCAGGGCATCCCTCTAAACTCAGACTATTGAATCGGCTGCATTCGCAGCAACTGAATCGAGAATGACGTTTCAATCTTAGAGATAATCCTGCGTTGCACATAACGCGGAAAACAGTCTAAGGAACAGCCGAGAAAAACAATCAGAAATGGACAATTTGCGCGCCGGATATGTTGTTCGACTGCAATCGGGCGGTTCATGCGATGGTCTACTGCGATCGCTCCGTGGATGCTGCTACGGCGCAGTACTGCGGTCCTCGTGAGCCTCGCGTAGTTCACGCCTCACGTCACACGGGTGGCGCTGGTGTCGTCGGCACAGTGCATGCGCAGACGCTGCGCCCCACGCAATTCTGGTTTATGCTCTCGCGCAGTGTCCACGCCTGGCGTGTGCAAACGCGGGCTTGTTTGCGTATGAATGCACGCGTGAGAGAAAATAGTACGCAAGCTTCATCGTGCTGTCAAAGACCGGAGAGCACAAAATGTGTTGAGCGCCAACCACACACTCTCACACAGCGCGTTCGTCAAACGAGGTACTTTTCCATGCGATATGTAACGTAAAGCTTGCTTGCCCACACAGCTGCGCTCCGCGCAGTTGTTCTTCACGCACCTGCTCTTTCCGCAGTAGCTCCCCAAACATCGGGGCCGCTAAGCTCAGTTGGTATAATATCCGGCGAAAAATCGCTTGGTCGCCTGTTCGATTACCGTCGGGGTGTCATTCTTATGTTCGTTTTAAATGTCTCCATGGATTTATGTTCTTCATATGTAACTTCAAACTTCGTGTATAGGCTGGAATCTGACGCTGGAACGTCTTGTTGCAACGTGTCGGTTTTTTTCATGGAATCTGGCTCACAAATTGCATTATGCGCTAAAAAAAAAAAAACAGGCTCATTTGTAAAAGGTGCATAGTGCCTCCCGCCTTATAAACGTGAGATGTTGCTTCTGAGCATTAGAAATACCATCTCCCTCTCCCTCCCCCTAAAAAAAATAAAGAAAGAAAGAATAAAACATGGATTAGTTAGCAAAAATATCCCCAAAACACGATTAACCATCAAATATTCACTAAAGTAAAAACGCACTAACCATCAAATAATCACTAGAGTAAAAACGCACAAACCTAAAAGCTAAATTCTGCGTTAAAGGCAAAAAGCCCAAAGAAAAGCGAAAGCAGCACTCAAATCCGCGTTTGTTCTCGGGGCTGCTGACTTCCATCTGGCCGCAGCGGCGTTGACGACGATAACAACGACGAATTTCCTCACGTCTGGCCGGCTGTTTACGCAGCCCGGACGGCAAGCGGCGGATCCCGACCCGAGAAAAAGGCCAGCGCGATACCCCCGCCGGCACTACCGACTCGATCCCCACGCATCGACCGTTTCCCCCTCCTCTCCTCCTTCCTTTCCCGTTTCCCCTTCTCTTTTACGGGCACTCCTCCTCTCCCGCCTTAGCAACGCCGCCTCCCTCGCCAGCTCGGTCTGTCAGGGCAGAAGAGATCCGTCAGGTGAAGCAGCTCCATCACAGCGGCGTCTGATGCGATGTCACTCTGACGTCACGGCCGCGTGCTGACGTCAATGGCGTTCAGCCAATGGAACTAGAGAACGGTGTACCCATGTCAGAGAGACGTCGTCTCCCTCGATCTAAATCACATAACCCTCAAGCAGCAGTCCCACTGCTCATACATTGTACAAATGACAGTCTGCTAACACGAGCCACGTCAATATCCGTGGTTCGAATGCCGCCTGCCAAGTTTCTCACTGAACTCATTTCCTTGCGGCATTCGAAGCAGAGATCTCGCGGTGATTCGCGCTCGAATCTGTATGCAGACTGTCTTTTGTGTGATGCAGAAGCAGTTTGACCCCAGCTTTAGGGGAAGCTAGGACACGTTTCAAAGCATGAAATGCTTTCCCTCCAATTTCAAAATATTGTCCAACCATCCGCCCGTCCGTGCGTGCGTGCATCTTCCGCTAATTTTAGCGGGGAAGGCGGCATCACGTGACCTAGACACCTTGGGGAAATTGACGGAACGTGACCTACACACGTCAACCCAGTTTCCCCGCTACATTTAGCGGGAAAATTCACGTCTTTTGTGACCCAGACACCGATCCAGTTTCCTTCGCTAAATTTAGCGGGGAAATCGATGGTACGTGACGACCTGACGTTACGTCACCTGTACAACCATTCAGTTTTTCTCGCGAAATTGAAGGGGAAAATATGCGTCAGGTGACACACCAGTTCCCTCACCAATCCCCTATAATGCATTTTTATGCATTATTGGTCTTTAAAAGTAAAAATCGCTCCCAGATTTTTTTTTAAACTTTAGTATAGCCGTTGACAGTTTAAGAAACGTAGGGCGTGGCCTAGTATGTTCAGGCCCCTTTGCTTTGTGATTGGTTCTTCGGTCTTCTTCTCGGCCATTGCCAAAATCTCATTGGCTGAGGAACGATAATGATATGCTTAGGATTCGCCACATCCTGCCTTTCTTAAACTGTGGTGTGACTATAGTTAATGTTCAGAATGCACAAATAAAATTATATATTTTTATGTATTTACCGATTAAACCCGAATTTTCGAAGCCAAGATCAATAATAACTAAGTCATTCGGGAAACAGAAAATGCCATCAAAAAGGTGCGTACAAACTGTAAAATTAAAAGTCACGATCACCTTTCGAAAGGAATAAACCCACGTTATTACGCGTGACACTTATTTGCGTAAGACGCAATCCACAAGGGAAATATGCGAGAAAGAAGAAAAATAACATATTTTTGTCAACTGTTTTTTTTCTGCATTTCTTGAGCGGTCCACGGGACTTAAGACACAGAGAATTGATTAATTACAAGTACCCAATGTTTGCAATCCCCGTCAGGTCATTGAAAGTTTGGCGCAAAACTTTCACCTGAAATTTTCTTCCGTTCATAAAGAATGGAACGCGTATGCGCTCCCGATTTCAGGCGGTGGTTTTCGCCAAAAAGAGAGCGCAATATCATGTGGAGAACAATTCTCTTCTTTCTTAGCTACCTCTTCACCCTCCCTTTTCCAAAAAAAAAGAAAAAGAAATGGTCACATTTAACATCAGAAATAATACAATATACAAGAAACTTTTGGTCCATCGTATTTTCGTGGATCGGTATTGGCATAGGGATCCGCTCGAGATGCCATATCGAGGGATACTCGCTTTGAAGTGATCGCCGAAAGCAGCATCGGGCCGGCGGAAACGCATTGCTAAAGCTCCCCAATATCTCTCGTACCTGAAGCCGCGGGCCTCACAAAGCTAGCCGGACCTCCTGAATGCTGAACATGCAGGGGCTCTATCCCTCAGTAGAAGTGAGACGGAAAAAAGAAAGGCCTGCAACCGATCGGCCGCTACGGTTCCTTGAGAAGTCACACGCGTCGACTTGTGGAGATAATCGCAAGCGAAGAAGGGAGTGCCGTTCTGTTTTCGAGCGACAACTCCAGTTTCCCCATCCCTTTAGAAGTGTTTCATAAAGCGCGGCTTTTAGAAGTGTGTCACTTGTGTGGAGGTATTCGTGCTTACAAAGTCAGGGCCGATGTAGCCAGGTGTCGGGGGAACAATTCCCTAAAATTCTTCGGAGAACGACCCGTTGAGAGACAGGGCGGAAAGATGTGGGCCTCCTCTACGGGCATTGCAGAAAGTGGCTTCAAAAAAATAGGGCGGAAAGATAGGAATAGTTTATATATATTATCTATATGTGATCGGGCTTTGGCAGAATCGCGGGTGTGGGGGAGGGGGGGGGATTTTTAACTTTGGGTGGTGTGAGTCAACCGCTCAGAGACGATCAGCTAAGCCCGCCTCTACTAAATAGTCCAAGATTTATTTACAAACGCTTTGAGCTAGTCGACGCGGTGCTTATGGAAAGAAAGCACAGCATACCTAACGTGGCAACCAACATTAGGGCATCTATAGCCGGTGGTTGATTGAGTGCTTGTGCACTGACGCCACTTCGTGTGGCCAAAAGTAAACGCTGTTTGTGCGCGAACGTCAAGTAGTCACGAAGGACAACCCGCAGAACTTTACCTCCCTGACGCAACAAACACAGCTTTGTTTGTTTTTTTTGTTCAACGATAAATCAGGACAAACCCTGTTTTACGGGCATCTAAAAGGCCCTCAGAATGATCTCCTTTGAAGAATCGGTGAGTCGGCTAGCGATCTCGGTTCTGTGCATGCCCATCGGCGTGCGCTGGTTCGCTGGCTCTTTCAAAATGCTTGTCCTGAAGAACTTTTGTGCCCGTAAAGCAGGGGTGTAAGCCTTTTTTTGGTGACGCCAGAAATTTTGCACATATACATGTTTTATGTAAACCAGTTGTTCGCACTTGAACGTTTGAAAACGGTTGCTAGACAGGCGTATTTGTAAGTGTCTGCAAGTAGATATTAATGGTTATCACTCCACTTAGGGTCAGGCCCTTAGGGTACACATATGGGCTTTCTTCGTCGTAACCGACTGGCGCCGAGCAACAGAATGGGCGGATGTCAGGCATTTAAATTCATAATATCACCCACTTTATATTTATTATATATTATTATTATTATTATTATTATTATTATTAATACAATAATATTGTTAATTGTTTCCTTACTTATCACCTTCGATGCAGGCCGAGTCGACCCTCTATGGAAGTTCATATCGACGCGATCAGCTTATTACAGCGAGGTTACGTAGTAAGTTCATTTGACTTAGAATCTGCCATTGTCTTTTGCATCCTTTTTCGACTGTCGTGCTTGCGCTTATTCTTTAGTGTCTCTTCGACGTAGTCACGGATGAATGCCACCATCGGCATTGGAGAAGTGAAGCCATTGCTATCTTAATTTCAGAACGCCTCTATTCAATAGACGCTCACGACGGTGCTAAAGACGCAGCCACGTCTGTGACTGTCCGAGGTAACGTGTCACGGTTTATCAGATCTCCCAGCGGGTAGCTGATTAGAATGAGCGTCGATATAATTTTTTTATATGCTTGATCATGGGAGAAAGCCATGTAACGACTCACTTCCGAGCGAATCTTTTGACTTAAGTTGATCGAGTTAAGTGTGGGACCCACATCACAACTTTCTTATAAATAAACGAGAAAATTTAGAATCAGGCAGCGTGCTTTGTACTCAACAACTATGATCCTTATAAATTAAAGCTGTGTTGGGATGGGAAACGCTCGAATCTAGAAGAAACAACTAAGATTAAAAATTTTCCATCGTGTATTTCAATACAAAACATGGATTGATAAAGCCGCCTATTTTTTGAGCCATCCTGCGGCTCCTCTCTTTACGATCACTTTAAAACGTTGCTGTACCCATGTGGAACTGACAGTTTTGCTAATTCATTCTTTGTTAAAACCGCGATTGAGTGGAATGACCTTCCGAAAGAGATCGTATCAATTGACGATAACGATTTATTGTTTTCTCACCTATCATAGTGTATTCTATATAAAAAAACACAATAATGCCCACACAGCGATGTAGGTACCTTGTAAATAAATTAACATAAATAAGTATTAAAGAAACAACCACAACAAAACGCGTACGGACCCGCTAATAGCCCCCTTCCCCGCACACGCGCATATACACACACTTACACGAACGGTCAGAGATTCCGACTTGGCATAGAGAATCACACTCGCGCACTCCTAGTCATTCATACACTCACGGTCATACATTCACACGTAGGTAGAAGCATACAGACAGCCACACGCTGCCTCGCAGACATGTATTTTTCTCTACACTTACGGTCATACATTAAGACGCAACCACACACACTTAACAATAGCTGCACTTACGGTAATCCATTCACACATACTCCCGCACAGAGAGACAGACAAGCCCTCAGTCACACAGACGCACAGATGTACCCGTACCTTTGATCACGGTCATTCATTCAGACACCCACAGACGTAGCTATACTTACACTTACGCTCCTAGATTAACAAATTCCCCCGTACAAACACACACACACGCGTGCGCGCGCGTACCCGTAGCTACACTTATCGTCCTACATTCACGCCTACGCACGTACAGAGGGACCGACACACATACAGCTACACATATGCACACACGTACCCACACTAATGCTCACGGTCATTCATTCACACACTCACACACACACATACCTATATCTAAACTCACGGTTTTACATTCACACATTCCCACGCACAGGCAGGTAGAACTCACACACACACATACACTCATCCATACCAACAATCACCGTCGTCTATTCACTCACGCACAGACACGTACGTACACCTACACTCGCAGTCATTCATTCACACGCACAGACAGAGGGACAGATACACACTCATGCCTATACCTACACTCACGACCTGGATTCACGCGCACGCACGCACAGAGTCCCAAGTACAGACTCCCGTTTACACACCCAGCGCGCGCATGCGGACAGCCGAATCGCGGATGTCCCCGAAGACCGTCGAAGAAGAGAGACCGCTCACCTTTCCCGGCCACCCAGCGCAGTCCGGCTACCAGCGCTGTTCCTTTGACAGGCCGTCCACGATCGTCGCCACGACCACGACGACCCTCTTATCCCGTCGAGACGCTGTTCCGGCGCGCCGTCTCCGGCCGTCCCGAGCCGACCCGCATCTTCAGGGCAGCGTCGTCGTCGTCGCGCGGCTAGCCCCCGGGTCCACCGCGACGGGCGCACCGGACGACGACGTGCATCGCGTATCCTCGGGAACCCGTCGTCGTCGTCTTCGTCGTCGTGTCCAGCGAACCGACAGCCCCACGACTACGTCTGCATCGAGAGCGAGCGCTTCTCCCGGTGCAGCCCGTATCCGTCGCTAGGCAACTGGATCCCTCGCTCGCGAAGGAGGGGGGGGGGGGCGGCCCGCCGCTGGCGGCTGCGAGCGGCCACCAACCGGATGTAGGGGCGCGCGCGCCCATCGCGCCGCGCTTGAGCGGGCTCGAGTTCGAATGGTTTGCGCATGCGCGGAGTGGCTAGGGAGAGAAGGTGAGCGTTTCCGGTCGTAGTGGTGATGGCGGCAGACGTGTTTGGTCGTTGCGGCGCTCTGTTTTACCCCTCAACTTATTTTGCTGTTTATTTTTGTGGTTGTTATTATTCGGGATGATTACAAAATCTACAAACGAGTGTAACAACACAAAAGACAAAATAGTACTCGAAGGTGGTTATTCGGAATGTGAAGGGGATAACCTTACGCTCAAACTTTCGCTACTGCTCACAAGATGTATAACCCTCCCTCAAAAATAAAGGAACATAAAAGTTTAAGCCTTTAAAAAACAAATGTGTGGTACTGAAAAAAAAAAAGAAGCGTCGAAAGAAACATAAGAAAAATAGAAATAAAACAAAAGTGCAAGCTGCTTTTCTGTCCTACATGATGAACCAATTAGCTCAGGCCACCACTTTGCTGCAGTTTATTTATTTGTTTAATTATTGCAACGAGCTATTTTTTATGTGTGCGCACTTCAGATAAGTCTTGTACTTAATTTTATATAAAAAAAAAGATCCCGGTTCCGCCTACTCCTTTTTATTTTTTTATCTCTAGCAATTATCTAGCCCCAGAACGGCTTTTTTCACCGAACAATGTTGCTTCGAAGCGATTTCTTGGGAAAAATTATTTTTATCCGTTAGGTATTCTTTCATTAGATCTCAAATCTAACGTATTTTCAAATCATTTCCCCGCTAAATTTAGCGGGGAATTGAATTAGCGTTGAGGTCACGGTGCGTCAATTACCCCGCTAAATCTAGCGGGAAAACTTAATTGGTTTCGAGGTCACGTGACGTCGATTTGTTCTCTAAATCTAGCGGGAAGCTTAATCCGGCTTCACTTAATCTGGCTTCACAAAATCCGGAACAACCAGCCAAAAAACGTCTCACGTTAAAAACCCGTCATGGGAACCACGACACATCAGGAGAACGTTTTGGAGCAACTTGTATATGCGTATCGCCCTGTTTTGCTTGGCAACAAACTCCGTGGTGACACCTATTGGATAGCCCCTGCACACTTCCGGTTCACGCATATTTTCTCATTTTTTTCTAATCATTATCTTATCACAAAAGTGAATTAAGCCTGACAGTGCTATAAGTGGCCATTTCCAGAAGACAGTATGTACTGTTGACTTCGCAAATACTGCGAAACCCGCCATCTAGTTCAGAACCGGAGGTCATTGGGGCTTTTTGCACATTTGCGCCACCACGTTTCAACTCACGAAAGAAAAAGCGAATCGATATGTCTGCATGAATATATGGGGGATTTTAACACGATAGCGTTTAAGAGCTCGTGTAGCAAAAAATTCAGAGTCGGCGTCGGCGTCAGCGTCGGTGGGACCAAAAATCCCATAATGCAACGCGCGCAGCCACGTGTGACGTCACACGTGGCTGTGACGTCATGATCCTATCGACCCCCTAAATTGGGCGGAAAAATTCCAATGAACACACGTGACGCCGCCGACCAGACCTCGCACGCACGCTTCCCCGGGGCCTGCTAACGCTATCGGGTCCCTGAAACGTCCATAAAGTGGTTTTTAATTAATTTGCTTTTGTTTTTTTGCTTGTGTTGTGTATTTGGGTTCTCTATCCCTATTTCACATTTGTTTACCCTCTTTTCTTGACGTCGAGCAAAATAACAAAACAATCCAAATTTTAAAAAGAGAAAAACAAGGATGTTTCTGATTTGGCTTTATTACTCCGCAAGTGTGCAAAAGGCCCTGTATTGCTTCAGGGTAGAGCGTGGGTATTTGGGACGTGCGTTTTCAGACTGCCCGCGTACGCCATTTGAGTGAGGGCTTCACCTTGCGCACCGAAGTAATGCGGAGAAGCTAACCAGAATGGGCAAGGGGTAGCGAAGCGTGTCCGCGAGTAAAGTTCTGTGCTCACATGCATCCTAGCGCAAACTCGGTGTGAATGTGGTTCAAATTGCGCACAAACAGAAAGGAACAGTGAAGAGGTGTTAATTCACGGCTGGTAACATAATAACGGTTCTAAAAAAATATATTGGGCAGATTAAGTCAGCGGAGAGAGACAGAACAGCTTTGCTTGATTTCTGTGTCGCCCTCATGTTTTACCCATGGAACGTTGCGAGCACCTGTGACGGCGCTTGCCATTCCAAATCTTATTGACGTTCTGGACGAAAATGTCCTTCTTTTATTAAACGTGGCTAAGGTATTAGGGCAAGGCGTTGAAAGAAAAAAACAACACGGTCGATGTACCGGCTTCGGCGAGGGAAACCGTAAACCTTGTCGTTATTGGCAGAACGTAATCTCGACTGTCCAGAGCATGACTACCTCATAATTACAGCAAAGGTTTAAATTAGTTTTGGGCCAGGCGCGTCTCAAAAACGCCTGTACTGCCAACACAGACACTCATAAATCTTAGGCTAGCCTCGAATAGCTTGCTACTGAAACGATGGGGAAGAGGAACTCAACGGTGAAGGCTTACAAGCCAAGGTGGAAGAATATCATGATTTTTTTTAATTAAATAAATACAGTGATGGTTTCTTTAACATGGACACCTCCGTTCCCCAAAAATGTCGCCCATAATGTGAGTTGTTCCTAATAACAAGAAGCAAATGCATGTATATTTTTTTCAGTTTGTTTCTGAACATGATGTCCATTAACGGGGTCCATATTTCATATTAGCGAGGCATGACCGTGTGACTTAAATCAGACAAATATGATTTAAATCGTTGTCAGCTAGAAAATAGTCACCATTTATCACTGCATGTATTTTATAACATGGTAAATTGATTGATCAATCCGTCCATCACTGACTACAATACGGAAGAACGAATTACTGTAAATCTAAAGTACAGTTAAATTAACAAATGTTTGTTGATGCACCCCCACAAACTAAAACGAAAACAGCCTTTTTTTATAACTACCTTTACTATACTCTGTTTCTCCTTACGTTGTACTCGCAGCGAAGGCTAGAAGCGCGAGCTCATAGCGTTGGCAGCTGCCCTTGGTGCACGAGAGCTTGTGCCGCCGAGATGTGCCCTCACAGTAAGGAGTTTGCGCTTGTAGCCTTTCCTGCGGTACATCATAAAGTGAGATAGAGTATATACTTCGTTTCACCTTATGATGTACCGCAGGAAAGGCTACAAGCGCGAGTTCCTTGCTCTAGGGCACATCTCGGTGGCACAAGCTCTCGTGCATTAAGGGCAACTGCCAACGCTATGAGCTCGCGCTTCTAGCCTTCTCTGCGGTACAACATAAGGTGAAATGGAGTATAGAGGGGTTCAGTTTTGATAGTTGCTTCACGGCGTGACACCAATCCGTAGAACGCGCAAGAGGTGGCGCTGCGGTGGCACTAAGATCAATTCTTGGTAGTGTCGTGCTCGTTGTTGTTCCTCGTGCGGTGGCGCGTCGTAGGACCGTAAGTGTTGCTTTCTGGCGCCTGGAGCTTTGAGTCGTTTGCCAAATTGCAATCAAACAGCAAGCACGCCGACCTTCTGCGCTCCCGGCTGTCGCAGCGGGTACGCCTCACAAGCGTCGAAAAGGGAAGAGAAGCGCCACTTCTTTACCGCTCCCAAAGATGCTGAATAAGTAAAAAGGTAACAAACGAGGACAATAAAGAAACACGGATGACAGGACAGAGGCGCCTGTCCTGTCGTCCGTGTTTCTTTATTGTCCTCGTTTGTTCGCGCTTTTTAACCTTTTATTCAGTAATAGACCAACTAGCCCAAACCCAAGTTTTAATCCGAAGATGCTGTTCGCCTAAAAGTATGGCAGAACGCGATCCCTCAGAGAAAGTTCACGCTCACATAAAACATTGATGGACGAGGAGCGTGTTGGTGCGGGTCAAGATTGAAGAAAGAAAAAGCATCTAAGGCAAAGACGACACAACCACATCTTTCGTGGTTTTGTTGTATTTGTCCTAATTTTCTTCAGTCCTGTCACATAAAAAACTGTGCTATTTGCATTTTTAGTTCGACGACATTAATCGTCATTACTCGCACGACATTGATAGGCAGACAGTTTTGATGGCGAAGGTTTAATGGTAATTAAAATACATGCTGTGCCACGTCTGTTTCCCAATGTCCCCGCACATTTGCTCAAGCTGCAGCCAACACTGTTACCCCTGATGTGGAAATTACATACGAACCCGAAGCAGTGGACGATGACAGCAACCGAACAAACAAGCTCACCGACGTTTTTAAAATCTGTTTCAAAATTTTAGGAACACAATCGCCAGTCATAAAATGATAGTGACATAGGGCTTCCGATGATCGCATAATTTTCCAAGCTTGTGGAGAAGCAAGGCGTAATTTCTGTGATGAGTGCTGTCACATTCAAAAGGGATCTTCCTCTGGTTGTCAACATAGGAAAATAATTGGTGCCAGAGGTAATCAATAGGAGTCAAAGTACGACTCAGCAATGGCTATCAAATTTTAAAATATTTGGGAGTGTTCTTAGACTATATTGCCTTCCTCAACGTGTGTTCTGAATGCCCCTGTGAACTCTTTCCGACCGTCACAACCCCAACAACAACCGTCTCGAATCGGCGACTTCTAAAAAAAAGTGAATTTACTGCTCGAGATGAGTTGATCATTCAAAAACCGATGCACCTAGAGGAGGATTCGCAGCGGATCTGGCGGAGCCTGCAGCAGTCCATGCAAGCGACGCAAGTGTAGAAGGAGACGCGGGGAGAACCGATCTCAAGGCGACGGCAGCGCCACTGTTTCGCCCGCTACCGCAGCGGCCCGCGCTTCTCCAGTGAATGCCGCTCGATTTCCTAAACTGACCCCTTCTAGTAACGTTGGCTATAAATAGGAATTTACTTTTCTTTCGCGTCTTTCGCGTTCTTTTTCTAGCTTTTGTTCCGTTCTTTTGCGTTCTGGTTTGCTTGAAATATGGCGTTACCTAACAAACGAGCAAAGTAAAAGATAGAAAGAAAAACAAACTTAATGCTCGGATTTGCACAGCAGAGCACTACTTTTTGCTCGTGCTCACCACGAAATAAATCTCTCTTTCCTGGTGATTCTTTGGTTTCAGTACGAAACAAGCGGAAAATAAAAGCTGAAAGCTATTTTCGGGGTTATCTTTGCTGGAAATGTTTTATTTAGATCACCACAGTAAAACAGGTCTGGTTTAAATCGCGATTTAAATCATCCTGATTTTTGATCTCCTCCTTGTTACGAATCCAGCGCTGACATGGCGTGCTGTGCTAACTATCAGCGCCGAGTCGGGGCTGCGTTGAATGTAAGAACAGGCAAATGCACCGAGAATTTCGTGGAGGTTGAGACTGTGCACCGCCCACAAACCAAACAAACAAAAGAGCAGAGTCATGGCCGTATCCTTTTCCTACTTGTATTCGGCATTCGGGCGTGTGAAGTCTCAGCAAAGAAGCAAATATAGTCGCTGTCAAGATCAGAACAGCAAGTGGTTCAAAACCTCCAGCGTTAGCTGCCTTCCTTTGGTAACACATCAGCGTCTTGTGAGCTTCGAGTGTGAACCCGCCGTTAAAGCATGACGGAAGGCAACAAGCGCTTCCGAAAGAGGTGTCCTGCCTTTCTGATCCTGCCAGTGACAGTGGCACAACCAGCTATTTTATTGCCGCGAACACTTTCCTGGGTCGTTGGGTCAATACCTGGTATTTCTTGTTCTGTATAAACACTACGTCCACTCCCGCTTGGGCCAAAATATTGGCCCGCAGTATTCTGTCAACAAATAAAGAAATAAACCAATACATGGCTTCGGATTTTATTTAGAATAAATTTTAAGGAAAAAAGTGGGCAAGAGTTACACAATGTTGGCGGTGCGAAACGAATCTGACGAAAGCTAATTGTCTGCACCCGCCCAGAAAGGAAGAGAAAAAAACCTGCAGCTATGATGGTCATTGAATTAGCTTCCTTTTCTTTACCAGTATACCTATTATAAAAGAAACCCGTCACTACTGGAGTCACGATTTTTTAAACACTAGTACCTTCACTAAAAACTTCTTTTTTTTTCAAGAAGAACAAAAGATAGCATAAAACGATGTTTTCGTTTTCCGAATTTTGCGCAATTTTCATTTGATTTGTCACAGATGACTTCAGTTTTTTTTAATCCTTTGACAGATTATATGGTATGAGTGACATTAAAAAATTATTATTGCAATCTCGTAATAATCATAATAATAATTAAGACTATACAGTACCAAAATATACCACGCTGCAACGACATTTTCTTTTCTTTTTGTCTTTGTTTTTATTGAAGCGCAATCTGGCGATTAAATAAAGCAAATAAGAATTTCCTCTCTTTACGTCACACGCAAAGATGGTGACTGCCACGTGTAAACCAGCGGCCGCAGCTGCTTGGATGTTGGCGCGACTTAATCCTGGAAAAGGAGGCGGGGGGGGGTGTCAGGGGGGAGGGGGAGAGGGCTCTAAGTAGTATTCGCTAAACAGCGCCGATTTATTTACGTACACCAACACGTGTTCGCTTCGTTTAGTCTGAGCGACGTCCGCGTCTTGTCGGCTTCTTTCGGATGCCGCGCGCGGCCGCTCTGTTTACGCGACGAATCGGGAATTCTTTTCCAAGCCCACCCCATTGCAGGGTTAAGGTCCGCGCCGCGCTTCTCTTTGTTGACTTTACGATAGCGAGCCGCTTTGGTCATTAGTTAAGACGTGCAATAAAGACAAAAAACGAAGGATAAGTTAAGACGTGCAAAAACCGAAACAGTTCAGCGTGTAGGGGAGCAAACAATGTCAAGCCCGCGGCGTCAAGCGGCAGTACCACTTACTGTCAAGGAAAGAACATACTGCATACATTTGATAAGGCGAGGCTTTGCAAAAAGATTGAAAATAAAAATGCCTCAATCGGTACCGCCACGAGGGCACAGTCAATTTAACGCCAATATAACATAAAAAAATTGGGTGATAGAGTTCACCAATTATAAATTTAGAGAATAAATGCCAATTGATGGAAAGGAAATGAATAAAAAAATTGGTGTAAGAGAAAGTAGCGAACGGATAGCTGTAATTAACTGGTTAATACCCGTGGACACTTTCATAATTTCCTAGAATGAGCCCCTCATAAAAGTAAGCCGGGTTGTTCTCAAAGCGTCCTTTTAGCGACATCACCTACCCGGTGACATTAAAATATTCAACACTTACTCTCTCTCTCTCTTTCTCTTTCTCTCTCTCTCTCTCTCTCTCTCTTTGCTGAACTATTCGCCTGCGTTTTTAAATAAACGCATCGGTTCCAAATGTAGGGAGTATATTATATAGTTTTACTGAGTTTCACTTTTCGATTGCGACAAATAAATAACAAACTACGCAAACTTTTTTTTTTTCTTGCCAGGTTTTACTGCCGAGTTTAAAGAATGGAATTATAATGTGAAAAGGGGAAAAAAGTGCTGTTTTGTAAATGGTAATTCCGGCTAGAATTAATATACTCTGTACTATAAGTATGAGTTTGGGAGTGACCGAGGAAAAGCGAATAACCTAGGCCGGATCAAAATATCCCAGGAATCTTTATATTTTCAGTAGTAGCATCACTAAAAACAAACTCATCGAAGAAGGCAAAAACAAACTGCTAGCATCCTGTTTCTCCCTAGTCTCACGAACTCGTGTTGTAAGAAATCTTTAAACATTTTTCTGTTGAAAAACAAACAAGAAAAACCATTGAGCGTGGAAATCTTTGCAGTGTTCACAGATAGGCCTTACCAGCTATTTTTCTCCGAAGGTTACAAGATATGCATGCAACAAGCTAAAGCTGAAATATCAGCACAAATGAAATACAATAAAACATCTTAAATATACGTATTTTGTATTACACCCAGTTTAGTGGTATCTTTCACAACAAGTTGGAGGCCAACTACTAAGGCTTATTTAAAAGTGAACACTATGACAAGTATCTGATTTATCTAACGCAGTGTCCCACTTTATACTTTTGTTTCTGGGTTGCTATTGTGCGTTTTGTCACTAGTTTCCACTGAGTGGAAAAAAATAAGAAAGTAAAAAAAAAGACACGGAAATGGAATGTACAGTTCGAGCAGTCGGTCCCTTTGTTTCTTCTAGCTGCCTTTTGTACCTCTACAGTTAACCTTATCGACAGTGTCTTTTTGCATAATGAATGTTTCGGACTCAGGTATACAAGGACGCACATAACGCAAGAAATCTGCATAGGGAAATTAGAGACAGGAAAAGTAAGCATTTTGTAAGCCGCCTGTTTTAGAAGACGATGATTAATATAGCTGGTTCAATTAAAAACTAAATAATAAAGCAAATACGCATGGCAAATAGAACGTCAAAACGGTCGCCCGTTTCTGACTTTCTCCTTGTCCACGACGGTGAAGGAAATGTTTGTTAAAGCGCTGTTTAGTTCCGGCTCACTGGCTGCAGCCAATGTGCTCGTTTGTGTCGTCCTCATTGACGTCTACCGGGATTTACCACTCAACTGTTCCGTCTGTCCGGCTTTGCTGTTCGTCCATTTTTTTCTTTTTTTACTTAGCTGTATTGTGGCTTGTTCGGTTCCTCCTTGTCCGTGTACATTCAATCGCTCCTTCTCCTTCATTTTTCTTTTTCTATGCCAGTTGCCAGTTTGAGCACTCAGGCGAAAACGGGGAAAAAAGGAACACGTGTTACTTACGTCTCTCTTTTTCTGTTTCTCTCACTTTTTCTTTCTCATTTCGGAGGCTCCCGCCATGCGGAAAGAAAACCGCGCCAAACTCGATCTCGAAACCGCTTGCTCGCCAATGTCGTCCGGATGGTTAGTGGCGGGCTCTATCCTTCTGTCTGGGTTGGCGTTTCCCCGCGCTTGTGTTACCCGTGTCGCCTGTGCGTGATGGTCGCTTTAGTGCGTGCTAAATGAACCGTGAAAGAATTTGGTTTTCAATAAAACTAGCTAGCTTCGATTCAACACTGCACACGCTAATAATGTACGGAATAGGGCCCAAATGCTTCTTCACGCGTGAGGGATTCGACGAAAGCGGATTTCTGAAATTCGCGTAATTATTTGACCTTCAATTTTACCGTTGCCCAACCGGTAGGACGGTATTAACGACATAACGAAAGGAAACACCAATATCTCTCGGCGACGGATAACCTGCGAAGTTGGGATTGTCAGAGATCGAACTCAAAGGGTCAATATGCAATGCGTCACGCGGGGGACACTGTGCACATCTCATAGATAACAAAGCCGCAGTACTGAAATTTCAATGTCACCCGGAGAAGTTCGACGCGGGGCACTGATTCGACACGAGTGCTGCGTCAGCATTCGGCTGAGGCTCGCGTTTTCACTGATTGGACACAAGTGTAATCCGAAAGCTGACGTCACAGCTCGTGTCCAATCGGCGCCCCGCATTGGCCTCGCTTTAGGTGACGCCACAAATGCAGCGCTCACGCTCCGTTATCTAGGAGGCATCGCCACGGTGGCATCCTGACAAGACAGTCTAAGGCTGAGAGAGAGAGGAGCATCCAGTTCCCCGCCGCCATTTTTCGCTTCACTGTATCTTTCATTGCGTGCATATGAATCTGCCGGCGTGCGTTTGTGTGCGCGTTCATGTTAAGTACGCAAAGAAGCGCAAGCATGTACATGTATTGGTCAGAGGGTATCTGCCCCTGCATACAGAAGAAGAGCAGGGGAAGGACAATACTTTTTTAAAAGATAGAGAGAGAGAAAGACAAAAAAGTATAAAAGTTGCGAGAGCAAAAAATTATTTAAAAAAAAACAGAGTTATACAGAAAAATAACAAACTGTCAAAGTCATCGACGCTCCAGAGGCCGCACGCTTCGTACTTTCTTTATTGTTTATTATTCTCTTCTTCTACATTTTAACGCTCCACTGCAAACGGAGAGTTCGTGGCAACCTCACAAGGGACGCTAATCCTTCGCTCATAGCGAGCCTGCTTTCACAATCCCCGAGGGTATTTATATATGTATACGGTAAACCCAAAAGAGCGTCACCTTTAATATATGGCCGAAAGAAGATTAGGCTTAAAAACGAACGACGGCGCTTGGGGCAACCTTAATCCCTCCCAATCCCGCAGAAGCGACGCGTTATTACCGCAGCGCCAACAACAATAACAAACTTTGAGACTTAGCAGACGACGTGCGCAAACCTTAAGCCTTTCTCGACGCAGCGAGCCGTCGAGCGCAAGCTTAAACCAAAGTATTTTCTCGGCACAGCGCAGCTCCGCCATGAGAAGGAAAACCGCACAAAGGCGAGCGCGGCGACGTTTCCTGACGAAGAGAGGAGGAAGCCCTTCCGCTCCTTCGGAATTCAATGGCGGCTTCCACAAGACGCTTCCGCCGACCGCCATTTTGTTTCTGTTGTTGTTTTTGCCGTTGATGTCGCTGGCGCTGCTCTTTTCGCTTTCTTTGAACTGGGTGTCTGACTCGTTTGGCGCAATTTAGTATAAAGAGCGTGGTTCTTTCTACACTCATAATATTTTTCTCCTATATTTTTGCGTGTTTTTCAGGGGCGACGTTTGCAGGGGGCCCCTTTTCTGCGCGGCTGGCGAAGCGAGACCAAGTGGCCATTGTTGTCTCCCTCGCTAAAAAGGTTGGACGGCGGCGCGTTGCTCGTCTGCAAATCGCGCTTGCGACCGCGGCGCCTCTAGCAGAAGGACATCCCCCTGCTCGAGTCGCCGAGCTGGAGCCAGGCCGCCTTTTCTTACACTTCTGTTTAAATTTTTTTCTTCAATTCATTTATCATTCGTATTTTTACTGACAGGTTCCTAAAATGGCCGCCCTCCTACATCGCAAAAATGCGTGGGTGTTCGCTTTCCCACGAGGCTCGCGGTGGAAGTTACACATGCCCGTCGTCTCAACGACGTGCCGCAAAGACATGGCTTGACCCAAGATCCAAATGTGCCCGGGAACAAGCTATGTCATTCCACAGACTACGTCTTCCACTCCGATCATTTAAACGTAGATGACGATGTTTGGCGAGGGTGAACTTGGTGAAAACTGAGAACCGCAGTCATACTTCCCATACATTGTGCAGAGGTCACGGGGGTCGTTCCATACATGTTGACAAAAGTATCTCAAGGCTCGCCTCAAGCATGTTCAAAATCATCTTTAATTCGTACATACGCATGCTTCGAACATGTCTGCGGACAGGTTTTTTGCATCGCCAATGTTACAACAATCAGTACAAAAGAAAAAAAATCTCAGACAATTCTGTGCGGACTGTCTTTTTGTATGAGGTATTAGCAGCGTGACCCTTGGCTCAAGACTCAAAAGCGAGACGCCAAAGCGTTGCGACGGAGAGAAAAGAATATATATTATAGTGTCACTGCTGTCTCAGATCTCCCTCGTGGTTGGCAGCTCAGTCCCATTGGCTGGCATAAGCGATCACGTGACCATAGGGAAACCAACTGCCATGCTCGTCGGAATTCTCGGCATGAGTCTCGGTACACAGACAAATGAACCAAGATTTACAGACCCCCCCCCCAAAACAAAAACGTACTACTCTACGTTTCACGAATTCTGTCAGGTATGACCTAAGTACTGACGCAAACAATTTTCTTTTTTATAAGTATACTGGCACTAAAGTTCCTTCATTCGGGGTCAAATTCAGTAATGACAATTACTAATATTATGTGTCAACGTCTCACACGACGTTACCCGGACGAAAATCACGTGATATTAGCGTGCCTCCGTGCGAACTGATCCCTGATGCTCGCATTTCAGAAGTTTGCTTCGCCACCCGCCGCATCCATGTGCGGGAAAGCCAATCTACGGAGCATCCTTTTATTACTGCACACGCTATGCGGGCAGAACCTGAGGGAGAGGAGGGAACCAGAGTGAACGGGGGGGGGGGGGGAGGTCAGAACGCCGAGCTCCGGTTGGAGTAATTAGCAGGTAGACGAATGGATAGCTGCCTTCGTCGCCACCGCACTAACGCCAAACACTGGACGCCGGAATTCCTCTTCCTAACGCGTTCGAAGAGTGGAGTGGAGACAAAGGCAGCCAGCTTTGCGTCTGTCCACTAATCATTCCAATCAGAGATCGGCGTTCTGACCTCCCGCTTGCTCTCATCCCCTCACCCTCTCCCTCAGTTTATGCTCTCATTTTTGTCACTTCTAAATTTAATTGCGTCACTCAGGCACGTAGCCAGAATTTTGTGTCGGAGGGGGGGGGGGGGGGGGGGGACCCGCCCATGACAAAATGCTGTATGAGGGGAAGGGGGAGGGTCCAAGCAAAATGGAAGATTCCGGGGGGGCCCGGGCCCCCTCCCCCGGCTACGTGCCTGGCGTCACTGCCCGATCTTATCTTTCTTGTGATCAAAAACGTATCTGAACACTTCGAAAATTAAAAAAGCAACAGGGCAAAATAATGGTCCAGAGATTTTATTAAAACTTTCCCACGCCAACAACGAGAAAAAAATGAATCCTTTTATTTTTACTTTTCTTTTCAACGTACCTTGTCCTGCGCGGAAAGATGTCACTTTGCATAAGCATTACTCCTATTTTCGTTCTTACATTCCCTCCCATAATTTCAAATGAGGTATAAAAGTAATCAATGCTCGTCGGCATGGAAACCAGTGTCAGGATTTCACAAGTAGTTTCATCAAACGTTTAGCCACGCCCCTGACCTGACGGCCTCTAAAATGTCTTTAGAGGGCACTGATGCAAAGTCGTCACCGCGTCTGCAGGTCGCACACTTCGCCATTTCTTCCTCGTGGCACTAGAAACGTGAAGACGCGTGGAATATAAGTAACATCGTTCAAAACAATTTGAACCCGGAATTTCGACGCTGCCATGAATTTTCGCCAGATGGCCGCGTCCACCCGTATCGAAACCAACCGCACTTTCCGACCAAGTCTAACGTTAACGATCCGACGACGGAGCGGTCGACTTCGCGCGCGCGCGCACACAATCGATGACGTAATGTGCCGGACGCAGATTCCATTTCCTGTCGAACCCTCATTTCGGCACCTCCGCACTCCGCACTTCCGGTTCCGTCCTTGGGAGGCGTGTCTTCCCCTTTTCCCAATAAACGGCGACACCAGTCACAGTCCGCGTTACCCCTGGGAGGGGGTCGGCCAGTCACATATGCCACTTCAGGTGCGCACAAAGGGCTTAATTGTCCGAAGATTTTTTTTTCGTTTTATATGGTTGTTGCCGTCGTTTGTTGTTTGCTTGTTGTTGTGTGTTGTCGTCGTGGCTTTTGTTCTTTTTTGTTCTTTGTTATTTGTTGGCATCGCTGCTCTTGCTTTGTTGTCGCCGTTCTTGCTTGTTGCTCTGATGTTGTTCTTTTTCATGCAGTTCTTGCTGTTTGCTGTTTTTCTTGATGTTTGCTGTTTTTTATGGTGTTGTTCATCTTATTGTTGTTGCTGTTCTTGTTCGGTTTTTTTATGTTGTTTTTAATGTCTTTGTTGCTCTTCGGTGTTTCATATGTTACTAATTTTCTAGTTGTTGCTGTTCTGTGTTACGTCGTTTTACTTGTATGTTGTCGTTGCTATTGCCTTTCTTGTTCGTAGTTTTTGGTGCTGTTGATATTGTCGTTCCTGCAATTTTTATGTTGTTTATGCAATAGTTGCTGCTGAACGTGAAACGTTCTTTGGCTAAGTGTTTGGCATTTCATAAATCCCAAGGGTGAAGCCTGGATAAACGCGTGGCCGCGAGGCTCGACACTGACTGGTTGAAGGGTAGGAGAGGAGGAGTGAGGTGCTCGACGCTGATTGGTTAACGGGGAGGTCATGTGACCAGAGCGGTAGCCGAAGAGGAGCTCGACCACCTGCGCGCACTGAGGGAGGAGAGCTAGGGAGTATAGAAGGCTCAGGAAGATCGCCCGATTATCGGTAGTATCGCTTCATTATAGGAAGAACTATCAAGTGTACACATGGTACGACGTTAAACTATCTGATGAAGATCGCCGTGAGCGTCGGCGTCTGGAAACTCAGAGTATCGGTAAACGTTTGTGATGCTAGAACGTTTCACGGGTGCAACAGAATTGCCTAGCAATTTGTCATAAATTTCGATGTTGCCCTTGCGGTGGTTGCTGTGGTTTGTATTGTTAATTAATGTTTTGTTTAAAGACAGCGCATTTTGTTGTGCATGCTGATGACTTAGGTGGCCTCGCACCACCAAAAACGTCATCATCTGATCACAACAAGGTTACATGATGATGACAAAAAAGGCATCATATTGAAAGTCATCATCTTGCCACAAAAAATATATGCTAGTGAACACGCGATGCACGCAGAAATTAAACGGAGAGAGAGAAGGAAACTTGATGTCACACTTGAGCGCCATCAATGTGTGTGGCACAAAGCTACCTACTTCAAAAGAAGTTGGTTACCATTGTTTTCCATATTTCTGTTATGTACGTCTTGAAAGCATAACTCTTGAAAATTACTTTAAAATTTGTTTGAATCATTAAAGAGCATCTCCTCTTTCTCCCTCGTCTATCCCCCGAAAATCCTACAAGGAACCAGGATTGGGCAGTATCGTGATAGCATCTTAAAAATACTTTCGAGTATCTGTATCTCCGTATCGAGATACATTTGAGGAATGTATTTGTATCTCAGTAGTGAAATACTTCAACAATGTATCAATTCTGTCGCTATAACCAGGCTTAGGTATCTCGATACATTTGTTGTCAGATATTGAGTGGAGCGAGCGGTCCCAGAATTTATAATATGAAACCGCCACATGACACACTCTGACACACTCTAAAAGGAAAAGTGTGTGTGTGTGTGTGTGTGGGGGGGGGGGGGGAGGGGAAGAGGTTACCTTGCATATCGTTCGAAAGTTCAACAAAATTGAGAAAAGAAGACATGTGCTTCGAAGAATCGACAGTTGAGTCAGTAGTTTTCCCCTGGTATCTCATTTCCTTGTAGATCTGGTTGGTCTGGCTTTCTTGTTCAATTTTTTTCTCCCCTCTCCCCCCCCCTTTCCCCTGGGTTACTCAGAAGCACCTAAGACGACAGTTTACGACGCACCTTCGAGTTTCAAGTTGCCGTCAGAACTGAAAATCATAAAGTTCCAAACAGGAAATGAGGCGAAAGAGGGCTCATTTCGGGCAGACCACGTCCACATCTTGTACGACTCCGAAGACGGCTATTCCTCGTCTTTAGCAAGATCAGGGGAAACCCACGCGAGGGCGGAAGTCTTTCACTAGCTTGACCACCCCAGGAAGGACGTCTCAATGCTCCAGGTCTTCCCTTCCGTCAAGGCGGTATCCATTTGTTTCGGCGGGTAGAAAGGCTTTCTTTTTTTTTCGCTAGTCTGGTATTGCGACTAAATCGTCGGTGCCTTGATGATAAGCTCCTTTAAAAGCTACTCACGCTGAAGTGTAATTAGTTCACTTTCGCAGTTTGCACATCCGTTTTCCGATCAAGTAAACTTGCGTATTGCTTGATAATTCGAATGTTTTCTATTTCGAGACGAATTTGATACTTGATGTTGTTTCAAATGCACTACATTTTTACATGTTTTTGTGGAGTATGACATGTAAGAGGAAAGAAAGTATTTCAGTATGTATCTGCATCTGTATTCCGGAATACTTTTTCCTGTTTGTGTAAAAGTATCTCCGGGATATTCCGTTACATAAAAGACAAATGTACCTCAGTATGTGTATTTTGGCCTTAAAATACAGGTATCTCAGTATTTGTATTCCGGGATGCCTTTTCGAGTATCTCTGCCCATCCCTGCAAGAAACTAAATATGTAATGTGAAAATTCATCCGATTTCATTCTCACTTATTTTCGTTGAAACAGGACACCGCTCTGGAGTTCCATTGCGGAATATTTCTGAAGTTTCTTGAAGCGTATTTATTAGCTGACGTAAAACATATTTTCTAAAACTCAGGAATTGAATAATCCGACAATATAACCTAATGTTCCCTCGTACCCATTCATATGAAAAAAAATACATATTTGATGAAATCGTAATTGGGCCATTCAAAAAGCCGTGGTTTTGTGGAAACATGTCAAAAGAGGCTGAACATTTCTGGGGCATTACCAGCCCGAAACAAAGGCCTGTAAGGTCAAACCTATAGTTGTCAATGGATGCTATTGTGACGCCGCGAGGCGACATAAATCCCTCCGTTACCAAATTCTAGACATGCCGCTACTCCGTTTCTCGTCGTTGAAACCCTCAAAACCGCGGGGGCACCGTAAAAAAAAAATTACAGAATCGTTCTCGATGTCGTTTTGTTGTAAAAACAAACAGCGTTTTGGATTTCCCCTGCTGAATCAAACCAAGGCAACAATGCTGGCAACCCTACCCTAAACCCGCATCGCCTATTTCAAACGAAACCCGGCGATACTCGTGATCTTGGTAACCCAAGGCACGTCTTTACGAGATCGTCGTTCTGTCACGGTCCAGGACGTCTTGCCGCCAAGCAAAATGACAAAAATTCCGTCTCTGACGCACACGAGGGTTCCCTTGGGTTTGCGCCACTTCTCGCAGTCGTCGTATATTTCACTCTCCTCGCATCAGATTGTGTCGCATTGCAGCGCCACTGCGTCTCGCTCAGCCGTGATATTGCGTCGCGTCATACCGGTCAATTACATATAGGTAGACTATATTTCACACTGTTTATAAAAGAAAAAATCGGCCGATGGTTTTTTATTTTTTATTCATTTTTTTAGCTTTCAGTGTATTTCGGCGATTTGCTTCGGGCGGGCGATAAAAACTGTGATTATCGATAAAAAATATCGAATGAAAGATGAAAAGTTTACGTCTAATAGGGGAAAGTTTCGATAAAAACAATCGCAGTTAAAACAAAATTTAAAAAAAAAAGTTGTTTTTTTTTAGTTTATTTTGTATTTTTGACACAGCGGTTGTTTTCTTTTTTTTTCGGTTTTAACCGATTTCGAATTTTTGACACCGACAGAGGTTTATCGTTTTTTAGTTGATTTTTTTGTATTTTTTACACCGACGTAAGTTTATTCGTTTTTCGGTTTTAACCGATTTAGCATGCTTGGCACCGATGGACGTTTATCGGTTTTTTAGTTTTAACCAATTTCCTATTTTTGACACCTACTGACGTTTATCAGTTTCTCAGTTTTTACCGATTTGGTATTTTTGGTACCGACGGACGCTTATCAGAATTTTTATTTTAACCGATTTGGTATTCTTGACACCAACAAACAACTAGCAGAGTTTTGTTGTTGTTGTTTTTTTTACTGGTTAGTTATTTTGATTTTGGCGGACGTTTTTCGGTGTTTTCCGGATAAAATCGAAAAGTCTGTCGATACTAAACTTCAAACAGGTTCTTTCTTTCTTTCTTTCGTTCTTTCTTTTTTATTTTGCGCAGTTTGACGGAGGTTTGACAACTATATGTGTGTGGAAATTGAGAGCGAGCTGGCGTCGCGTGAACATTGGTAATTATTTTATAAATGTTTAAGTAAGCAATTGTGCAAATTACGTTTTTCAAGGTTGTTTTTTTTTCCGCAGAAGTCTGGCAACAGTTTTCAAAACTCAAACTTCGAGTAATTTTGCCCAAAGTTCTAGAACCTCCGGTTCAACAGAAGTTCTAGACGCCCTGAGTTGCGTATTCGCACTGCATGAAGGGATGTATGAATGCACGCATTCAGCAGAAGCCCTTTAATCCGGCGAATGCCTGCTCCACCCAGCCAGTGCTTTCAATTTGAACAGTTTTCCTCCACCTAATGAAGGTCTTCCAAATGTAACACTTGTCAAAATTACAATCTGCGTGACGGCAGCCTCTTATTTCAACCGGGTGCATGCACATTCCTCCATACGGATCGACAAGCAATGAATATCCGAACCTATTCGAGGCTCACCGAGATATAAGAAGTCACAAAAGATTCACCTTCCGGCGACGCAGTCTCCACCTTTCGGATGACGAGAACGTCGCCGTGAAAGAGTCGCGGTGGCAGTTTCGATCGGAGCGCGACGAACCTGTTGTCTGCTTTCTTTTTTCGGGGACCGAGATGGCGCCTCCGGAAGCAAGAGCGCGGAAGTCACACGAGATTTTTGTTGTCTCGGTGTTGAGACTAGGTCCCCGACTGCGCTCGAGTAAGCTCGAAGTTGTTTGTAAGGACAAATATTTACGCACGAATGGATCGACAGATATGGTGACAGAAAGAAAAGAAGATTCAAAAAAAGGGGAAAATGTGTCCATACAAAGAGATGACGTCTAGCTGTTTCTGTGACCTTTTTCGAGCACCCGGGTTGCCTTCTACCGTGCTTTAATTGCGCGTGCACCCTCGACGCTCACGAGATGCCGAAGCTCCCTCGAAGGTGGGAAGCTCGCCCTGGATGCGGAACCGTGGCGGTCCGTCGGCCCAACATTGCCCACGACGGCAACGACGACGTTGCTCGCATGCACAAGTGCCCGACGGCACGAGAATAAACAGAACGTTTTCACCTAAGCTAGGAGTCGGTCGCACCATCTCTTCCGTCCCTTTTTGCCGTTTTCAGCTCGTCAGTGTCACTTTCTATACATATACGTGTACATGCGTTCATTTGTATTGTTTTTCCTCGATTTGTATAGACACTATTTCCGGAGACGAACTGGGTGAATACATAAATATTTGTCTCGTTATCATAGACCGCTCATATTATGAAGAAAGAAAGAAAATAAATAAATACGAGCAAAACAACGCAAACAGGTGGTGAACAAACACGGAGACAGACGAATTTACCGGGAAAGGTGTGAAACATATTTATACAAAAAATGTAACCACTAGAAAACGAAATCGAAAAGCAAGCAGCCAGTGCAATATCCGCATGCGCTTTTTAAACACTCGTGAACATTTTTTTTTTTTTGTTTCAGGCAACGCGAAAGGAAACGTAGAGTATTGCGCGTATGGCTTCTGTTTTGGTCGGTTGCCAAAGTGACGAACAAGTGCACGCTCAACCAGGGCTGTGTAAATATTGAAAGTATATAGACGTACAAAGACTCCACTTTGTTGCACTTTTCTTTTGGCGAGCTTTAAAATCTGTTTTTCTCTTCTCGGCGTTTCAAACCGTGCGCTTGAATTACCTTTTGATTACAAAACCGATACTCCGCCTAGGACTGCCTTTCTACGGCAAGCGCAATATGCATAACTTTATTTTTGTCTCCGTTTGTTTTGTAAATATCGTAACTATCGACCGTCCAACCAGCCGTTAGTAAAAACATTATGTAAAAAAAAATCATTGCCGGTTTAGCCGGGAAAATGCGGGGTGCCACTCCTTAACAAACTCGTTGCTGCGTTAGTAATATCACGTCTACGAACATTCCACAAACTACACTGGAAGCAAAAAACAAAAGCAACTGGTACAAAATCCAACCACGCTTCAGACATGTCTCTGGTTTCCAAACGCACGCGCTTGCTATCGGGGTTTCCGTCCAGTAAAGCAAAAAATAATTCATATCAGTAAAAAAGAAGCGCACTCGAGAGGCGAGAGGCGAACGAGGCAGAAAAGGAGCTTAAAAAATTATCTGAAGCCTCACTTCGCAAGGCGTTCAGATACCTTTATGGTTTTCTTCTTCATTAAACGGAAGGGAGCCTTCCTTAGCCATGTTCTCAAATAAAGTTATCATTCCCTCCAACAATTCCGTTTAATCCTTGCTTATGGCATATAAAAAAAAAATTCAACTAAGCAGTGAACGCCTTTTCGTTCTGTAGAACCAAATAACATGCTCTTCAGCATTTTTTTTTTGCCACGATAAAGAAACGTTGGCGTACAACTCCAGTTTGCTGAATTGCACTTGGTGTAGTCAAACACCTACGAAATGGCGGTAATACCTCCTGTCGCGAATCACTACTGCTTTGCGGACAGGCGTTCGATCGATGATATTGCGAAAATCAACGAACAGCGGCTCACAGGAACATCTTCACCTGACTCAGCATCTTGCACGCTAAACGAATATGCTGCGGATCATCGTCATCATCACCTCGCAAAGCCTGTCAGCTCATCGGGTATGCAGCATGGCGCTCACAAGTTGCACGCGCCGTCACTGCAGCGTTTATGAATACTACTTAGTTTCAGCTTACTTCCCACCAATCAAGCAGCGTCAAAATGCAAGTCACTGGGCATTCTTTTGTTTATGATTGGTTCAGCGATGACAGAACAAGGGTATTCACTGGACGCCATATTTAAGGGCGACGTTTAGAGCGCATGCTCAGAACGAGCTCACATTAATAGGCTGCTAAGACTGGCAGTCTCGATGGTGCGGAATGCGCGCTGCAAAAGAACGGTGGAAGCTCGCTCTTTTAGCACGCGCTCATCAGTTTCGCACACAGTTGTGGCCGCCAGTGAATGCTCCCTACCCCTGCCCGTTTCGATCTGGATGATCATCGTACCGGCGCGTGGTCGTGTATATCACTACTGACGTGGTGCACGTTAAAGACCCCAGGCTAGCGGTTGTACTGCACTGGCTAAATTTCTCACCTACAGCTGGGAGACAAGTCGCCCGGCCGTTGAGGCAGACCAAGTTCTAGGCTGTATAAACATACACACACACCCTTTTTTATTTTTGAATGCTCCCTATGGAAACATGACGACATGACGAACACCATGACGGTGCGCTTTTGACGCCGTATGATTGGTCCCATCAGCTCGGAAGGTCGACTGCGTCTAGACTTAAAGGGCGACTTCGGTCAATATTTTCGAATTTTGGGACTCACGCTTGATTACATCGGGCCTCAGTCAGAGTTTCTGACTCTACAAGCGTATATATACATATGGTTGAAAAAAAGAGCCCGAGACTCGCGGGTAGACAACACAACACAAGCGAGCCTCTAACACAGCTGAAATTTTTATTTTCCGAAACCTGGTTATATAGGCACTTCGATACAAAAGAAAAAAAAGGGGAGAGGGTGAGAACCCCAAAGAATGCCACTTTCCACCAACGTAACCTCTGACAAAACAACAATGACAACGGACTCTGCGTCATGCACTTCTCTTATCTCTGACCCCCCGCTTCCCGACCGCCAAACACACTGATAACCCCAAGCCCAGTAACACACATACAAAAAGAAAAGAAGAACGACCCATTGTTCCCTCTACCCGAAAACCTACAGACATAAACCTTGAAGGTCAGAACTTTTCACAGCCTAAGAAAACGGCGAAGTTCGTTGTCTAACCCAAACGACGGCTTATTAACTGCGTTCCCGTGACCTAATATTGTTAACGACTCTTTTATCAACCGCTTGTGGTCATCTTTTTCCCGCAACTCTACTGAAGTTAAATGCCACAATGGTACACAGTTCCTACATTCGATCACATGTTTTGACACTTCGGAGTACGGGTCTTTTTTCTTTATACAACGTTTGTGCTCCGTCAACCGCTCATTTATACACCGTTTAGTTTGTCCAATATAACAAAGGCCACAATCAAAAGGTATCTTGTAAATGACACCCGACGAACATTCCACATCCCTTTCTCTGTGTTTTATCGCGCAACCTGAAACAGTCGAGGCAAAAGGGTCAAACGGCTCAATCTATAATCTGTAGAAAAGGCAGTGCCAACATTAAACCTGCTGGCTAACGCTTTGATGTTATGAGAAATTTTATGAAAATATGGAAGGACTACTCGCTTTGAAGGTCTAGGATTTTCTGAATTGACTTCTTTGGAGATATCATACAGACCAACTGCCTTAAAAAATGTTCCTGAGGATATCCAGCCACCGCGAAACGTTCTGTGAGACGACGAAGAGAAGAGCCAATAAAATGTGAGCATGACTTCTGTACTGTTGAATTGACAAGATTCCGAATTATCCCCAGTTTTACATGTTTAGAATGGCAGCTATTGAAAGGAAGAAGAGGTTTTGCTGCGAACTTTCCGTACTCCCAACAAAGGCCTGAACTAGTCCGAAGTTGAAGATCAAGATATTGTAAACGGTCGTCATTCGGTCTCTCTAGCGAGAACTTTAATTCGGGCGCTGCTTCGAACACTACTTTCTCCAAAGAATCCGCTAAGGAGCCGTCTGTGGAACAAACCAAAATATCGTCTACGTACCTCCTCACCAGAATTTCCTTAGGGGACCTATGCCTAAAAGACTCTAGAAGACGCAGATCTAAGTCTCTTAGATAAATATCAGAAAGAGCTGGGGCTACCGCCGATCCAATACACACACCCTGTTGCTGGATGTATCTTTGACCGTTATGTTGCACCACCGTAGAAGCTAGGTACACCTCTAAAATCCTAAGAACATCCTGAACGGATATCCCTGACTGCGACTGGAAACTGACCAAATGTTCTTCCAAAAAGCTGCTTACCCTAGCCAATAAAGTCTTAGGTTCTAAAGAATAGTACAGATCTTTTATATCAAGTGAAAAGATCGTGCACCTCTTTCCGTGGAAAGGTTGCAAGTCAGCCACTAAATCATCAGAACAACGCAGCGACAACGGGGATCTTGTATCCAAGATCGTGAGAGTCTTCTGAAGAAATGAGGACACTATTTTCTGCCATGTGCCATTCTCGTTTATGACTACTCTGAGAGGAAGATCCACCTTATGGTCTTTAAGGAAAAATTTAATGCCAAACGTGTCTTTAGAGACATTATTAATTCTGGTGGTCAAAGCGGCTAGATCGGCGTCCTTACAAACCTTCACTATTTCCCTTTTGGACTTCTTCAAACAACCGTCAAAAGGTCTAAACAACCCCGCCATGGCTTCGTCTGATTTCCTTTGGAACTCCAACATTGGTAACACTGAAAACAGACCCGACTTATCGGTTTCTAAGAGTACCACTCCTTTCCCATCTAACTCCTTCTTGACTGATGCGATCTTACTGAAGTCTCTACGGTCGCTTTTGTACGAATCGTCAACCAGATCCGACATCTTTTTTAAAGAAGATGCCATCAATGCAGTTTTTTCCGCCGGGTCAGAGACGGCGCCTGACACAGTGTGAATCGCAGATACAATATCCATTCTGGACGGCTTTATATTTACACAAAATTTAGGGCCGTTAGCAAGAATGCGTTCCGTCGGTTTAGATAGTTGAACAACACATGGGTTTACGACCTTCTTTAGCACAGACAATGCGGAAGACAGAACCGGATTAGACTTCCTCCGGGAATATATCCTAAGTCTTAACGTTCTAAATGCTACGTCGTAGTCCATCTTCTTTAGCGTAAGCCACTGCGTGAACATCGATGAAGTGCGAAAGTTCCCACCTAGAAGGGCAGTCCATAGCTGGTCGCCGAGCTCATCGATGTTCACCGTGTACGCTAAGAAGATGGACTCGACGTCTTTAGATCGCAGACTTGGATATTCCCGGAAGTCTAATCGTTCTGTCTTCGGCATTGTCAGCTAAGAAGGTCGTAAACCCATGTGTTGTTCGACTATCTAAACCGATGGAACGCATTCTTGCTAACGGCCTAAATTTTGTGTAAATAAAGCCGTCCAGAATGATATTGTATCTGCGATTCACACTGTGTCAGGCGCCGTCTCTGACCCGGCGAAAAAACTGCATTGATGGCATCTTCTTTAAAAAAGATGTCGGATCTGGTTGACGATTCGTACAAAAGCGACCGTAGAGACTTCAGTAAGATCGCATCAGTCAAGAAGGAGTTAGATGGGAAAGGAGTGGTACTCTTAGAAACCGATAAGTCGGGTCTGTTTTCAGTGTTACCAATGTTGGAGTTCCAAAGGAAATCAGACGAAGCCATGGCGGGGTTGTTTAGACCTTTTGACGGTTGTTTGAAGAAGTCCAAAAGGGAAATAGTGAAGGTTTGTAAGGACGCCGATCTAGCCGCTTTGACCACCAGAATTAATAATGTCTCTAAAGACACGTTTGGCATTAAATTTTTCCTTAAAGACCATAAGGTGGATCTTCCTCTCAGAGTAGTCATAAACGAGAATGGCACATGGCAGAAAATAGTGTCCTCATTTCTTCAGAAGACTCTCACGATCTTGGATACAAGATCCCCGTTGTCGCTGCGTTGTTCTGATGATTTAGTGGCTGACTTGCAACCTTTCCACGGAAAGAGGTGCACGATCTTTTCACTTGATATAAAAGATCTGTACTATTCTTTAGAACCTAAGACTTTATTGGCTAGGGTAAGCAGCTTTTTGGAAGAACATTTGGTCAGTTTCCAGTCGCAGTCAGGGATATCCGTTCAGGATGTTCTTAGGATTTTAGAGGTGTACCTAGCTTCTACGGTGGTGCAACATAACGGTCAAAGATACATCCAGCAACAGGGTGTGTGTATTGGATCGGCGGTAGCCCCAGCTCTTTCTGATATTTATCTAAGAGACTTAGATCTGCGTCTTCTAGAGTCTTTTAGGCATAGGTCCCCTAAGGAAATTCTGGTGAGGAGGTACGTAGACGATATTTTGGTTTGTTCCACAGACGGCTCCTTAGCGGATTCTTTGGAGAAAGTAGTGTTCGAAGCAGCGCCCGAATTAAAGTTCTCGCTAGAGAGACCGAATGACGACCGTTTACAATATCTTGATCTTCAACTTCGGACTAGTTCAGGCCTTTGTTGGGAGTACGGAAAGTTCGCAGCAAAACCTCTTCTTCCTTTCAATAGCTGCCATTCTAAACATGTAAAACTGGGGATAATTCGGAATCTTGTCAATTCAACAGTACAGAAGTCATGCTCACATTTTATTGGCTCTTCTCTTCGTCGTCTCACAGAACGTTTCGCGGTGGCTGGATATCCTCAGGAACATTTTTTAAGGCAGTTGGTCTGTATGATATCTCCAAAGAAGTCAATTCAGAAAAATCCTAGACCTTCAAAGCGAGTAGTCCTTCCATATTTTCATAAAATTTCTCATAACATCAAAGCGTTAGCCAGCAGGTTTAATGTTGGCACTGCCTTTTCTACAGATTATAGATTGAGCCGTTTGACCCCTTTTGCCTCGACTGTTTCAGGTTGCGCGATAAAACACAGAGAAAGGGATGTGGAATGTTCGTCGGGTGTCATTTACAAGATACCTTTTGATTGTGGCCTTTGTTATATTGGACAAACTAAACGGTGTATAAATGAGCGGTTGACGGAGCACAAACGTTGTATAAAGAAAAAGACCCGTACTCCGAAGTGTCAAAACATGTGATCGAATGTAGGAACTGTGTACCATTGTGGCATTTAACTTCAGTAGAGTTGCGGGAAAAAGATGACCACAAGCGGTTGATAAAAGAGTCGTTAACAATATTAGGTCACGGGAACGCAGTTAATAAGCCGTCGTTTGGGTTAGACAACGAACTTCGCCGTTTTCTTAGGCTGTGAAAAGTTCTGACCTTCAAGGTTTATGTCTGTAGGTTTTCGGGTAGAGGGAACAATGGGTCGTTCTTTTCTTTTCTTTTTGTATGTGTGTTACTGGGCTTGGGGTTATCAGTGTGTTTGGCGGTCGGGAAGCGGGGGGTCAGAGATAAGAGAAGTGCATGACGCAGAGTCCGTTGTCATTGTTGTTTTGTCAGAGGTTACGTTGGTGGAAAGTGGCATTCTTTGGGGTTCTCACCCTCTCCCCTTTTTTTCTTTTGTATCGAAGTGCCTATATAACCAGGTTTCGGAAAATAAAAATTTCAGCTGTGTTAGAGACTTTTTTGTGTTGTGTCGTTTACCCGCAGTCTCGGGTGTTTTTTCAACCATGTGCAATGTACACCAGCTCGTTTGCGCCCTTACATTTTGTATATATACATCTTTTTTTTTCTCTCTCTCTCTCTCGCTACTGTGTGTAGTTTTATAAATATCACGTCTCAAAGTTTGGTTTCGGGCGTCTATGGCAAAACCTAAATAATCTGCTAGAGAGGGATGGCAACACTGATCATCAGCTGTACAGCAGCGACGTTACGTCACGGTTTTGCTGGGCTATGCGGTACAACGTGCGGAACCAACCGCAGCACCAACCCGCGAAGTGACGTCATGGGGGTGCTGCGGTACACGTCGCCCTGTCTTGCTTGACTGAAAGCTAACCCACTTGCCACCTGCTAAAGAGCAGCTGGTCACGTCTTTAAAATCGTCTTTACTGGGCTACGAGGCTTCACTTTGACGTAATATTTCGGCTGTGATCATGTATCCTACCTCTAAAGTGATACCAGTCATTTAGTTTGGTTTCGTTTTTGACCAGAGTTGCCCTTTAAGGTGAAACAAAGTATGGGGTTCCGTGTGTTATTGGTTTATTGAAGTGGTAGCTTTACAGGGCCATCCAACCTCAGGAGCCGCGTAAACACAAAATGTGAGGTCGGTCAGTCCGTAACCGCCAAATTATCTTGGAAAAAAAGGCAACCGGTGCCACAGATCAAACCCGGGTCACCGGCGTCTAAGCAGGGTGCGCTGCCGACTGAGCTACGGACCCAGCACAAAGCAACGGGAAGAACAGAATCAGGTGGTGTGAGAAAGTGCGCGGAGCGGAGGAAAAGGCAAGAAAGAAAGGAGCAGGAAACAAGTGGCGTAGAAAAAGCGCTCGGACCGAGGTGGAGTGGAAAAAGATAGGAAAGCGCACTTTCCCTCTATTGGTGACCCAGAAAATTTAACGCAAAGGCCTTGTATCCGGTTGGTGCTGAAGGAAAAGCGCGCGCAGCGCTCACAAAAAAACAAAAAAAACATTAATGTGACGTAATCTTTTTCCATACAAAACATTGCCCTAACCACGACCTGAACTAAGAGCTCCAGCTACTTCAGTCACTTAAAACATAAAGGTTGATCCTAACCTAAGCACCACTACAACTAAGAGCAGCACCCAACTAAGAGCAGCACCCATCTATGAAGCTACTGCACTTAAGCGCGTTTGGCAAAATAATGAACCATGCAGCCAATTTTTTTCTTCTTCTTCAAAATGAAAGGGTGTTTTATCGAGGTTTGCAGGATTATTTGTTTTGTTTACATATATTCTTAGCTTTTTGTGTAAATTATCGGCGTCAGACAGAAATCGGCATTTATTGTTGAAAAAAACGGGACACAGGCGTGACCAGTATACCTAAAACCGTACCGGCTCGAAGAAACAAGATAAGAGGTGTGTATCTGTGTTGTACATGCGTTCCTCCAAACAAAGAACGAAAGCTCGTTTCTCTCTCCTCCTCAATCTTGAAACCAGTTGCGGACACAAGTTGTAGTGGTTCCGAGAGAAACGAGTTTCCCTTACGTTTCTAAGATTGAAATTTGTCGTTGCATGTACGTTATGTTTGTGTATTTTATTGAAATATTCAGCTGGATACTCTGTGGATAAAATAAAGCGGGCAAGTGAAAACATTCACATAGAACTACGCGTCGTGTCGCCACGATAACACATGTTCCAGTTTTATTTGGTTTCCAGACCATCTCTTGGACACTTCCCCATAACTTGAAGTCAGAACTTGAATTATAATAAAAGGTCTAAATACTTACTAAATTCGCGTAAAGTTTAAGATATATATAAAAAAAAACAAGAAGGCCGTTTTACCTGCCGTTCCCTCGAAAACGTTATGAGTTCCCGTTCCAGTTCTATCAATGCAAGATAAAACAAGTAACAATTCTCTGTCTCTCAAAAAAAAAAAAAACGCGTCCCAGAACGACGTTTTTTCGAACGCCATTCCGCACAACACTGAGGCGTAGTTTCCAACGAAAGAAGCAGCTTCCGGAAGTTCAGTGTGGGTCGTGTCCCATGTCATCACAAAATTTTGCTGTAGATAAAGATTTCTTTCCGTGAAGCATAGGTTTTCCTTCTTCAAGGACTGCATCAATTCGAGGGGGGGGGGGGTATTTTCATGTATGCTAAAACCGGCTCGGAGGTAATTTTCGGGGTTTATCGGTCTATATACCGAAAACACAGAACACTAGTCATGAACATACCCCCACAAATCGCCGACGACGCGCGACCTTCTAGTGTCCATAAAATATGTCGGCTGGTTTGCCAGCACTTCCCCAACACCACCATCAGCGCGAATTTAATCCTCTTTCCTCTGTTTCACATTTCGACCGCCAGGCAGCGCTAGTTTTCGCTGCGCGCCTGGATAGGCACGGTAGCTCCCTGCTCCTCTCGTTCACGTATTTTCCGCTGGGTGGCGTCTCCTCCCTGGATTTGCGAATAGTCCAGTTTCACCGAAAGCAGCAGAGTGTATTTTAGCATCGTACGAGCTCAAATCTTCCTCCCCTGAAAGTAAAAATGCCATCGACTAGATGACGAAGAGGGGGCAACGAGGCGAGGCAAAAACCAAACTGATGTTTATGCTCCCCGACACAAGTCCCCTCTCCGAACCTCTGTGGATTTTTGTACGAACGCGTGACGACCGAATCCGGCACGACGCTTGTTCCTTCTCCCCCGCGGCGAAGCGGAAGAGAGCCCGGGCGAATTCTAGGGCGGAAGCTCGGACCATTCCTTGCGTCGTCTAGGTTGCATGGCTTGTGTACCGCTACTACTGTCTTCGTGTTCTGCCGACTCAGCGCTCCCGAACCAAATTCTTCTTTGAATGTTCAGTCTGCTGAAGAAAAAGGGTACTTTTACGTGCTCTATACTTATTGGTTGCCATAGCTATATAAGCGTCGCTATTTCGTCCATGGTGAATGCAAGCTTCCACAGCGTGCATCCTACATGATCTACGTTGTTGTTCTCTACGATAATTTTCACTGACAACTTAAGGAACACTAAACTATTTTTATGAAAAGAAAATTAACAGCCTGGTCGGGACACGCGTGTCGAAAAATACATTTTAAGCGAAAAAACATTTTAGAGCAATATTGATGGCGAGAGAATTATTTGAAATTCTGCGCGCAGTCTATGACGTAATGGAATGTTCATTCGCTCTTCCGACATCAACCACATGGTAATTCGCTCTTTCTACCCCAACGTGAAGGCGAAGCCGATCCACATCTCTCCACGCGCCCGAAATGGAGAGAGAAAACAAGTGGAAAGGAGGTGACTACCGACTAAATCGCGTCTCGCGCCGTCAATATTGCTCCATTTTTTTTTTCGCGTAAAATTAATTTTTGACATGCGTGTCCCAAATAAATTAGTAAAAAAAAGTTTTTTTTTTCTGGGTGGGGGGGGGGGGGGGGGTTTAAGCGTCGTACAAAGTGTTTGCGGTTCAATTATTTGTTTTTCTTAATATATATCACAGGGAGACAGGTATTAGAAGAGATCTTTACATTCTGGAACTATATCATATACCCTGAAGACGGAATTCGTTGTCGTTGATGTCGAAAAGCAGCGGCAGAATATCGATATCACATACTCTAAGAAAAAAGGATAGTCTCAAAGAACTAACGGCAGCATTTGGTCCTTGCCGTTTGCTTTCCGAACATACCATCTGGTTCGAGCTAGCTACCGTTCGCAAATGCTGAGGACTAACTGCACTCGACCGGGACCAAAGTTACTAAAACACTCAGTTCGGAAACTCACCCATGAACCCGGACCGCTCGCGACCACCGAGACCAACCTAAATACGATAACAGCGCAGCCCTTTAACGACGAATCAAAACACAGAACTTGATTTATATAGCTACTGCGAAATAACACTCCGAGATGGTGCCACAGGTCCTCGAGCGACTCGACCTGAACCAATACGCACAGCCGTGTAGTTCCTGAGTGGCCGCTGCGGGAGAAATGGCGGCGTTGCGATCACCATTAGGTCGGTTCTCGGGTACGGGTCGGAGCCACTTTTTCATAGCAGGCTCTATGGCAGCTTCCCAACTGAGTTGTTCTAGTAACGTCGACTGGGACTAACCGAGAGGCGTGCGCGAGCAAAAGCAGCCATTAATCCTAAGACAGGGTGCATCTGTATATTTTAGTCCTCCTAAACGCGCGGACAAGATGGCGGCGTCTGCTGCATCGCCAATGGCCAGCGTTAGCGACGCACTTACTGTTTCAGAACGCAGGGAGAGTATCCACAGACAATCGTAGCATCAAATATTGTAGAAGGGATCTTGTTTAAGGGTTGGAGCTCACTTTATAACCATCGCCGCTTTTATTCCAGCACGTCGTGGAAGCCAGCGCTGCCGCGAGCGTGGTCATCGTTGATGCACTGGCCATGCGGCTTTTGACCGCTGTCCTGACGTCCCCCCCCCCGCCCTTCACCTTGCATTTTTTGGAACGTGCTTTGGAAGCGTTTATATTTTGTTTTTGGTTTGACTGGGCGTGAAAATAGCCACGCAAAAAACATTTCCAGCAGACGAAAAAGTGTTTATAGGCTTTATTATTAATATTATTATGCATTATGCCTGCGCAAAGTGTGAAAGTCTATACAGGGAAGTGAGAACATTGCCGCTGGGAATCTGTGGGGACGCTGTTTTATAGACTGTCGCGAATAATTACAGTGTGTACCGTTCCTTCTTAGTAAGAAATACATTCCTTGGAATGTTTAGCAACAATACTGGAGAACAATATTGGTGCGAAAGCAGCATCATAATTTTAACATCATTCACAGACGAGGTGGTCACTGACCAAACGACTTCTTTCAAATGATCAGTGTAAAAAGCGCATGGGTAGTTTTTTGAGGGTTGTGATTGGATTAGCGTGTCGATTCTGCTTCTGGCTGCCGAGCGCATCGGACGGTGAATCGTGAGCCCCAAGGAGCGGCGATAACGGCCCTCGCCGGCCACGGTTATACTGTTTTTACCGGCTCAAGTGAGTGCAGGTTTTTGTTTCCCCAGTTTCATCACATTATGCAATGAAGGAAGCGGTCGTCCTTCACTGTGACATGGCCGGAAGACCTTGCAGGAGTGAAGATTTCCGGCAACCGCTCGACACACTGGGGGTCCTCAGGGAAGTAGCCGGTATAGGGGCGTACCAGCTATCCCACGTCTGGCTACTTAATCTGGGGACAGACGCGCAAGCTTAAGCTGGTGGATGCAGGGCGGCTCGCCGTTAATGACTCGATTCACACGCCGGGCTGATCCGCGGACAGATTGATCATGTGGCGACATGTCCGCGGTTCGTCCGTCTCCCGAGCGCATCCACACGAGGGAGACGACGAGCAGATGCCAGCGAGGACGTACCGAACCTGTTCGCCAGCCCAGAGTGTCGCGAAACTCCAACGTCGCAACGTGGCACCGTTGTCTAAGAGAGAAATCGACGTTTGCTACCGCTATAAAGAATCGTACGCCGCTGTTACGTACAGATCGAGACGGAGCACCGTGATGGTCTTCGCGTAAAGCGCCACTATCTTTACTAACCCAAAGCATGACAGTTACACAGGCATGGTCCTGCTCGAGAAGGTTCGGCGTAGAAGCGACGAAGTTCTGGGCTCGCGGAGGGGCGTTTGGAGATGCCTTCACGCACTCCGCGCTCGTGCACAGCACTCAAGTACACCAGAGCCACCAGAAATGTCTTGTTCGGTAAAAGGCTGATTGGACGTGCAAGAATTATCGCGGCGTGCTAGACGAGTTTTGTCGGAAGCTTCTTGACACGGACCCGGAGGAGTACCGGAACCTGACGTCGCGTCAGCCGGACAAAGTTTCTGCACTTTCTTTCACGCGTAGAACCAAGAATAGCGCGACAAGATGAACCAGCGAACGCACAAAACACAACGATGCGCCATTTTATTTAAATTTAATCGTCGGAAAACACAAAACCAAGAAAACATTGAACCGTTGCCAGACTAAACACTTTTCAAGTCAATCTCCCGCCAAAAATCCGCGAGTGAAAAGGCGCTCGACTTTATCAGTCCGCGTGTCCGCGGACGAGGCGCGGATCGCAGGGATTGGTGACGTGACGGTCACGTTGTACACGGTCCGCGGACGAAAATCGCGATTCGGTCCGTCGTGTGAATCGGCTATAAGGACGCACCTGCATTGTCGTGGACCCCTCTAGGCGACAGGTGCGCATCAAGTTGCGCTTGGTGGCGTTCGACCTGCCGAACGCCACAATTCGGAAGACTTTCTCTCCCCTCCCCCCCCCAGTACGGCGTACCATCTTAACACAATTCCAAAAAAGATGCATGGGCCTCACCTACACCCATGAAACTCCAGTGGATAAATCAATTCGGTTCCTAGATTTGGCGTTGGAATTCCAAGCATGGCATGTCTGTTGGCAATACCAAACACGACCGGGGAAAGAGTTTCTTCCCTATGAATTCGAACATTCCAAAAATGTTAAGCAAGAAGTGACCGTCCCAGCCCTCTCCACAAACCCAAAGAAGACCTGCCCCCATCAAGTCCAACAAAGCTTAGATACTCAAATTTCCCGACTTCACAATGCCGGGTATTCAAGACCCTTATTTGCCCCTCATTTGTGAAAAAAATATGCCGCACTGTTAAGAGGAATAATGTCTACAGTGAAGAACCAGCGAAGGAAATCCAAGAAGCCATTTGCAGTGGTCCCGTATATTCATGGGGTCACCCACAAATTAGAGAAAAAGATAGCAGAACCGGCAAAACGTTCAATAAGGCTTATTCCTTATGCCGAAAGATCAGTCGGGCACAAACCGACAAGAAAGATATCTGTGACACGTCCAGGCACAGGACAAACTTCGTTCCGTGCCAAAAAGGGGTCGTTTACGGTATATAGTGTGGTTCAAGTCACCAGGCTCGATCTAAAATGGACCGTAAAAATCGACGCCTGCACGTAGCCATTTAAACTTTTCGTCACGTGTGTATTTCTGACAGGTCGGTTTTTTCTGTAAAATTACAAAGTGTAGTTCTCTTTTAATAAAAAATAGGGCCAAGAAACTTGCCAGGGTCTACGGCGGGCGGCGACCCAGACGACCAAGTCCAGTAGCGGGACGTGCTTTGGCGTTCGTGATTGGTACAGATGGCGTCGTGGAGCAGCGTCTGAAGGTGCAGCCGACCAGCGCTGCAATACTAAAATGCTCCTGACTCGGTCCGAGAGGTTGGGGCCAGAAAGTTTATACCTTTCTATCTGGCATGGGCTATTGACGCCTTACCGCTGTGTCGCAGCTCAATATTATTGTTTCCGCGAAGAGCGCAGACAAAAAGCATCCGCGAGCGTAGTTCAGATATGTCTGCTGCTCGCGCTCGTCCGTGGAAGCCTCAAGATGTCTGTCGTAGCATGCGTGTTTGCTCTCTTAGCTTCAACGGAGTCACATACGTTTTGTGAATTAAAGTGTATACGGTCGTCCCGAAAGGTTCAGACATCGAGTGCGTTTCTCTGAAACATTCTTAGGGTGCATGTGGGCCCGTTTGTAAACGAGATAGTCCGCTTTTGCCTCAAAAACGCAAATTTCAAAAGTGAAAAAAAAAAAAAATTAAGGACGGGTACACACTTTTTTTGATTTTTTGTGTCGTGAATTACATTCATTTTAAGGACCTGTGAACTCGTTTCCCATAGCCATGCAAGATGGCCACCTCGGCATGTGAACTGTTTCATAGCCATCCAAGATGGCCACCTCGGAATGGGAGCTTTTATATAAATGCTGCCCTTGTTGATGAAATTCCCTTGGCAGTGGCAGTCAGACGTCAGCTGATGGACTATCAGGGCATGTTCCACCAGGGACTGCTGACTGGCAGTCAGTGCATCCCAAGTTACGTATCTTCGATGGAGTTATCAGTAGGAATCCTCATCACCGTCTTTCTTGCTATTATACACATAAAAAAACAAGAAAAAATAAAGGAAGAAAAGGAGGAACAGCTCAAGTCACGACACGGTGGCAGCAGGCGACGCGCGAGACAGGGTACAAGATCCGACTGCAGCGCCACCGGTTCTCGTGCACTACCATTCGAGCCACTCACTCGCTGGTGCGAGGCGCAGGAGCTCGCGAAACGCCGGCAGCAGTTGTCCTTCCTGTTCAGCTGGTTCCACCCGTGATGAACAGCCAAAGTAACGACGGCTCAGCTCAATCTCCCAGCAAGTGGGTTACCGCAGTTTGCAATTGTTATCTTTTGTTAGCAAAACTGTGGTGCGTTCCGGACAAGTCCCAGATTGTTCAGTGGCACGTCTGCAGAAATTGCCACCTGGTATTTACAAGTTTATCTCGGCCCACTCTGGAGCGATCAGGCAGGACGAATCTGATCTGGCTGCGTACGCAATGGGTGGCTTAGTTTGCCGCATTTGTATTTTACGCCAGGTTGTTGATCATCAGGTTCATGTATTCTCCGGACATAAAAGCTCTTTTTTTTCCTCTCGCCGTTCGATCGAGTGAGGCTACGCGAAGCTTAGGTTGCCCAGAGTTGTTCTTTTTTCACGTGCTGCATGTCGGGGTGGCGTTCATGGTTATTTTAAAGGCGGATGCGTCATGTATAATTTTTGTTGACCAGTTTTAGAGCGCAGCTCTTAGGCGCCCGTTTCCTGCATGAGCGGCGTCCGGCGTCGGCATACTGCCTGAGTGCAATATGGGAAATGTCCACATATTGAACCGCGCTGAGCCCCCCCCCCTCCCAATCTCCCCGAGGGCATGACTGACCCCTTACAGATCACGGGACGCCCCCTCCCCCAGGTCACGCGCCCCCCCCCCCCAGAGGAGATGGAAGAATGAGAGAGGAGGAGAAGAAGGAGGAGGGGTACACCTCCCCCGAGCACCCTTCCATCCTCTCCCCGGGCATATTGGCTGCTATCCACTCCGGCGTTACAGGGAGTTGTATAACGGCTTCTACTTTTTTTTGAAGTTGAGTATTTCCGGTGAAGTTTCTGGGAAAATATTTAGCATAGGACATGTGCGGTAGTGTGTTCTTTGGTACCTCTCTACAGAGGCTTATACTGTGCAGGCTTTAGGCAAGACGTTTTTGGAACGTTACGTTAAGAGCCCATGAGTAGCGCCCGTGGGCATCGAGACTTTTTTCTTTCAATAGCATTCAGGCACCGCTGCCGGCCAGGGACATAGTTCGCTAACAAGAGGCTTTTCGTACCGCGGGGATCACTGTTTTTTTATGTAAGAAGCCAAAGACGATCGAATACGTGTTTCTTGGAGTGCTTGGGTGGTCTCTTCTGGGCCGTCCTCCAACATACCCTGGAGGAAAGGGCCCTCCCCTAGACGCGCATGGAATACGTTTTCTTTCGGTTAAAAACAAGGAAGGTTTTCCCTTTGACCTGATTATCGTGTTGGCGCTGCACAGTATTTGGAAGGCCCGCATGGCTGTACAACAACGCCTGTCACACTAATGCGCAAGCAGGTGCGAGGAATATTTTTGTGAAAGTGTATCTGTGTTTGTTGAAGTCAACAAAACACAAAGAAGTGCGTGTCTGCAGTGGCTTCCGCGTATTGAAACACTTTTGTCCATAAAAAAATTTTTAGCCCCCGACAGCAGTCACCGGGGACCAGGTTTAGTTCAGCCTTGCCCTTTTTTTTTTTCTACGTTTTTGAGCGGCATGCGGGCCTATTTGAGCAGTGTGAAAGTCCAGCAACAAGAGACACAAACACACAAAAAGGATTGGATTAATATGTCATTGCGTGTGCCTTGTGCGTGTGGGTCATCTGAGCTCTAATTCCCAGTCTATGTTAAATTTATAATACGTGTGCAAGCGTGAAAAAAGCGGGCTGTTCAAATATGTATGTAATCAGGGGTAAAAAAAAAATCTGTACTAGCGATAATATTTTTTTCCAATTTTGAATTTGACGTTGATTAGCGCCACCCAGTTTTGTAAGGGCGCACCTTAGTAATAAATAAGGTAAGGGCGCGACATTTAGTCCTCAACTGGCTTAAAATGCAAGGGGTGCAAAAGGTTAGTAAGAGGGCTCAGCTTTCGAGGGATTAACAGGAGGCGAAAAGTTGCTCTCCTCCCCGTTAGCTCATCGGGGGATTAATGGCATTTGGACCCCGGATGGACTCAATACCGCTCCCGCACTTACCCAGAGTGCAGCAATTGTTTTTCTTATTCATTTTTTTTTGCGCAAACCGTTTCGGAGTGGAATACACTACCGGCGAATTTGATTACTGATAATGACGTCTCCTTATGATAGACTCGCAAATAAACATTCCCCGATTCGCAATGTTTTTGGTGTTTTGATGCTCCTACGTTGCTTTCTCCCCGTATTATTGTGGAACCCCCGCATAAGGCAAAGAAACGGTGCAGCAGGTATCTGTGTAAATAATTAATACATCATACGAAAGACACTCTGCAGACAACGTCCGAGGCCTGTTTCATTTTGTAATACACAAACCTACTGCAGACATGT